>ML677363.1:18561626-18759505 GCA_007922305.1 Dermatemys mawii
AATACTTTTAGTTAGTCTTTAAGGTGCCACAGGACTCTTTGTCACTTCTGCAATGAACTAATAGTAGCCAACCAGCAAAGAGATGAATTCTGTGTTCTGTTCCCCATCCTCAATACAATACTAGTTCCAGTTTAGCTTTCCCCTTCTTTGGACCAGATTGTGCCATCAAGTCACATTCCTATGTAGATCCGGTGCAGCGCTTCCCTGCTCCAGCGGGAGTGTTGAGAAGCACTGTGTCACACTGACACACAAAGCTTCCTGGAGCTTCTGAGAAATTCATTTGCTGTGCCACTCTTCAGCAGTGTGCAGCAAGCACAACTCCTCTCTGGTTAGCTGATGTGGCAAAAAGGAGGTGAGGAGAATAGGGTCATGGCACTGCCTCCTCACTCTGTGTTCATTGTGAGAGGGGTAACACCCAAGGATGGACTAGCACTGAGCAGTCCATGTGCTCAGGAAACCACAATGATGATTGGCCCCTGCATGGGCCAGTGAAGAAAGGCTCTTGTGTCCTGCCACAGGCCCTGCCTGCCTTCACTGTGCACTAGGTCTGAGCCAGCAACAATCTTCTTGTTTATCTCTATTTCTGTTTTCTAAGGGTCTGGCCCAAAGAGTATCAGTAACAGTAGCCTTATGTCAGCTGTACTAGCTGCTGTGTTGTCAAAAATTCACTAACTGATACTCATTGTCGTTCTATTTCTTTATGGCACTACACTATTCTACATTCTGTTGAAAAACACCACGTAACAATACAACTTAAAGGGTCAACTGTGTTTGGAAGCCTGACAATTGTCACATGCACAGCAATAGCTCCACAATAACAAGACTTCTCTGCCACCACCCCCCAAAACCCCAATACGCTTTTAGCTGCTGTTTTCACCCCTTTTGTGCTGAACACAGAAGGCTTTTCAATAAACGTCAAGCATGCTAACTGTTAGTCCCTTTAAATGCACATTAATTATTCAACTACTGCAATTATTGTAAAAATGTAACTTTTAATTTGAGGGAAACAACCTTAATTGCCACATTCAGCAACTATTCTTGGATATGCACAATGGACTAAAAAAAGGAACAACAATACATGGAGGACTCCTGTGCTCTGTAGCTGTTTCCAAACACAATCCCTACATTGGCTATGGAGCTTTTTACTTTAATGAACTTAAGGGGAAATAGATCACTACTAATGACTTAGAAACACAGGGCCATATAGATCCTCAACTCAAAGTTGAAGAAGAAAATGATTTTAAGAAATATTTTTTCCACATAAAGAAAAAAATACTATCACTAGCCTCAAACCACCATGTGAGGCTGAATGGCTTCACTGCAAACTCGATCACCTGTTTATGTCTCACCCTTGGTATTAACATTAAATTGGACCTCATGAATTATTTATAAGGGCCCCTTTAATGGGATCATTTTTCCTGGAAAACACTGACGCTAATGCTTAGAAAAATCTCCTGGCATTAATCTTTGGATGGAGAAAGCTTCAAATATCAGGTTTTCTTGTGAATTTCCCCCCTTTTCGTCAATTGAATACATTGCAGAAAACTAGTAACACGAAAGCTCTTTCATGAGCATAGAAGTGGCCGCTTGAGATTGGAGAGTGACCCTATAGCATTAGAGTTTTCACTTTGGGGACCCAGGGTCTTATCCAATTCCCATTAAATTCAATTGAAACTTTCCCACTGCCACCAATGGGTAGTTTAATTAGGTCTCAAACCCAGATCTCTCTACTCATATATGTATTTTTCTCTGAAGTAAGTGTTAATACTCGCAGGAGTAAAAGAAGCAGAATATTGCCCTGGAACTGTATTATTTTATCATACATATGGTCTGAAGTGGATTGATGCCTTTTGTCTCCACTGGTTTATAACTAGCGTGATGATGAAATGATTCAGGTTATTTTCCATTGCTGATAACTAGGGAAACAGGCTCATTAGTCAAAAATTACATCTTGCAAATGCAACATTCAATAATTGACATAAATAGACTAAGCCAGATGCCAGATTTTAGAGAATCCTAAAGACTTCTCTTATTTAATCCCTCAAAAAAGAAAGTATAGCACATACAAAATATTAGGCTAATTACATCCTTCTCCATGAAAAACATCACTTTAAGGTGTAATGATATAAAAAAGAAGCATTGCTGGAGAGCTATGAATTATAGCATGACATATGGCTTATTATATATTGTTATAGGATATAGAAAAAGATTTGGATTTTTTCCTTCGGTCTTAGTGATAAAACTGTTGACTTTTCTACTTTTTCTTCAAATAAAATGTGAAAAAGCAATATATTTATTTTTTTCCAGCTGCAGTTTTTTGACATCTGTAATGGTTCTGTGTCTAAATCTGACAACATTTGGAACAAACTGAAGTGACTGTTACTGCTGGAATGTGTCCTGGAGGCTTTTTGTGTCCAAGGAGATGACAGGAACTTTTCCCATGCAGATTAAGCTGGTGTTTACAGATTTGCCCTGGGTGTGCATTTTTATCCAGCTGCGATCAAGTAACACTGCCTGACGAGTGCCAGACAGATCTCCTGATATGAAAGGCTCGCATGCCCATCACTTCTGCAGAGAACTTGGTTCTAATCCGGACACCCTGGCAAAGATCAGTTATTATATGATTCTCTTTTTCCCTTTATTTGTTTACCTAGAAATAGTGCTCAATATGCAAAAAATGTAACCATTTAAACAATATTCCCTGACCATTTACTGACATTCATGAAATGAAAAGGAATGAAATGGGCTTAAAAATATTTCTGTTCAGCTTTTAAATTCACAACAGACCAATCATTGACAATTTTTAAATTATAATGTATGTTTTCTATCATTGTAGACCTTTGGGGTAATATTTTCTTTTACATAGACCTTTGATGTATGCACAACAGTGATTTCAAAACAAACTAATCTGTGTCCTTACAAATTTCCCTAGCAGCACAAAACCTTATTGCAGATAATGAAAGTGTGAGGTCGAAAGGTTGCCTGCCCTACCAGGACCTGAAGCTACACATTACTGAGATACTTTGAAAAGAATTATTGGTTAATTGTTGTTTTCTGAGAATTAGTCACTGTCAGATCCTGGAAAAGGGAGACATGGTGTCATATTTGTTTATACCTGATATTGTGTTTGGGAGTTCTTGTTCATGACAGAATTCTAAAAGGCTTATCCATTCCTCTGAATTTCAACTTAAAACATATTTGAAGATATTAGCAATATTAGCATTGCTGAAAATGTAAGCAACTTATTTTATACCAAATATGAGTATCGAGAATTATCATTACTAGAAAAGCACAGAGATGCCAGAATGATGCAAATAGAAAGATTATTCAAAATAGTGGGTCAAATTTTGCTATATTCCAGTTTAAATCACAGTAACTCCACTGATTTCAGATGAGTTACTCTATATTTATACCAGTGCACGGGGAGAACAGAATCTGGCGCAGGAAAGACTCCCCACGCTGATTCAAAGACTCCCCAAGCTGATTCAAAATAACTACATCTTATATGGAGAGAACAATTTTTGTCCTGCTTCTAATTTGAGCATGGGAAAATATTAAAAGATATTTCTGTTTCCTAATGTAATGATAAATTTTATTTTGTTTATTTTTAGACATTCAAAGACAGTTCTTTCTAGAACCTAGCAAGAGGAAAGGACATATTTTTTTAAAAAACATTTCTGTGGCATCTTCACAGAGACAGGGTAGATAGTGTGCTTGTCAACTACTTCATCAAAGTGCATTTTAAAAATATTGGTGGTGGCATCAGTGGTACAGAACACAGTGAGAAAAAAATTCTGAATCAAATGCCTGATACATAAAGACTGTATTGTCATGAAATGGCATCAATTGAGAGTATTTTTGATTCTTTTCTGAGCCACTTAATCAAAGCATGAAATGGTGGGGAACTAGATAGCTCAGGGGACAACAGTGATAAAACCTTTCACCTCTAGGTCACTGGTTCAAGTACAGGCAGATCCTTCGTATCTTAAAGTCATTATCATGTAATGCCTGTCTGGTCACCAATGTGAAATGTATTGGTGGGCTGCATCCAAATTTAGTGGACAAGTGTCCATATCACAAAACACCCCATTATAATTTGCACTCTTGTATGAGAGAAGCCAAGGAATAAATGAGCAATAGAGGCAGAACTACTCTCTCCTGTCCATTCACCCTCACTCAGAATTGCATTAGAGTGCATTGCACTGCCTCAGTATCAACACTGAAGAGAGTAAAGCTGACAGTTTTACTCACCATTGAATTCACTAATTACAACATAAGGGTTAGACTATGCCAGTTGAAAGTAGCCGACAGTAAAGGACTAAAGGACTACTTGAAACAACAGTGTCCCGGGGAAACATAGGGAGGCATTCTGCCTCAGATAGTTCCTCAAAGAACTCCCCATAAGGAAAGGGAGCATTCAAATACCCCTATAATTGAAGGCACCCATCTCTGCCTGCCATGACATGGGGGAGGAGTTCATGTCTCTGCCTCATTCCCTCTGAGTCCCCAAAGGAGTTTCATACACATGAAATGGAGTAGATAGACAACAGGTGCAGTGTGGGCTTCAGCCCTTCCACAGATTGTAAAGGGGGGAAACTCATTCCCCTCCCACTGTACCTCCATTTAACAGCTAAGCAGAATTTAGCCTTAAGCAAACTGGTTAAACTGATTAAAGCTGACAAAGTCCTAGACAAGTTTATGATAATTAAAAATATATGTTTGTTAGGTTGCACACAATTTATGAAGCTCCACTGACTTTCTATGAACGTACAGAAAGGGTAATGTCCTTCACCACCTTATAATGCAGAAGGTGAGCTTATAAAATCAAAGTCTCTGCCATTTAGAGCCTTTGGTGTGTTTAGATTTGGGAAGGCAATGAACTAATTTCTTTAAAAGTGGACTGTCATGCAATCTGGAGCAGAATGGCATTTGCTGGCAATAATCTAGCTGCTCCAAAAAATTAGAAGCCACATGGTCTCTGTTTTCTTAATACATCAACTCTTAATCAGCTCTTGAACTGCTTATCATATTTTTATATGCAGTTAATGACTCGCTGAGTTTAGGATATTTAGCAAAGTATAAGGAGCCTGAAAAAAAAAATCCTTTGATGAATTCAACCCAGAATCTCAGAAACACCAATTAAGTTGCCATTTGATTTCACAGACATAACTATGGAAACTTGGAGGGCTGCATTCTTCTGAATTGTCATCCTAGCCCTACTGAAAACTCAACATCTTGTGATCTTATGTTCATGAGCAATGCTCTAAATAGTCAATGACATTTAGCTTAAATCTAATCACAATCAAATTATGTTCTTTTAGCTGAATAATAATCTACTGCTAATAATGTAATAGAAAATTGTTCAACATTCACACATCTCTTAAAGGTAATATGCTTCATTTAAGTATTTTGGTATTGTTATGCTTAAAATTAAGCAAGTGTTTAAGTACCTTGCCTAACTGAAGGTAAATTATAGGCTTGACCATATGTGCTATTGGTATAAACTGATGTAGCTCCATTGACTTCACTGAAGACTAATTTAGACAATTCCAAAAAAACCCCACATGTATATTTGTCATTTTATGTGCCAAAAACTGAGGCAATGAAAATGAAACAATTTACGATCTGGGCAGAGTCATTATTTTGTCTGACTCTTCCGGTACATTAAATACATTCTTTTAATTGGTTTATTTCTTCAGCTATTTCAATGAACATTGAATTTTATCTTTTAAAGCACAAAAAGATAAATCGCTGCAGAATTTTTGTAACACATCGATTGAGAAGGATTATGCTATACTATTTAGTGTTTAGTTTGAAATGTTTATCTAGCAGTTACATTTCTATTTCAGTTAGTCATTTAACTAGGTTTTTACTTACACTTTCTTTAATGTTTCCTTGGAAGACTTAAGTCCCACATAAGTATACAGGATCACAAGTTGACAGTTATCTCATATTTCTCCACTCTACGAAGAAAGGAGAATCCTGAATTAATTTTATTCTAAACATTTTATAAGCATCCTAGAAAAATTAATTTTGAATGCAATGGCTGAGGTTAGATATGAACTGCCTTTCCTGTGGTGAGCCCTGAAACCCCCCAAATGGCTTAAAAAATTGGTTTTAATCTCTTCATTGTTTGACTTCACTGCGTGGTAGTATCACCCTTAAATAAAACGTACATAAAAATGGTTAGTACAGCTGGTCAGAAAATGTACTTGTTTAGAATCACATATCATTGTTTATACAGATGACTACTTGGGACAGACTTCAATAGATTCTGACTTTACTTGCAAAGGAGAAGGTTTTGGCAATAACACAGCCAAAAGCGACTCATATTTTCCAACTGAGATCAATGTGGACTTTAATCCATTAATGCAAACCTAAATATCACCAGACAGATATGAATAGATAACAGTGGATATGTGAAGAAGAAAAGTATGAAGTAGTCAGATTTAAGAGACTTGTTTCATATTCCAGTCCATGTTAGTTCTCTACAGGAAAACAGCCTGATTCTAAATTTTCAATTAGCATACCCTAGATATGAACTGAAAATACTTCTTTTCTGTTAACAAAAATGCTTTCTGTTCACCATTTTCAAGCCTAAGTTCACAGAATTGGATTTTTACAAAATCCTTGGAAGCATGTTGGCAATGCATCTTTTTGAAATGTCAAGATTTTGTTTGGAATAGAAAGTTGCCAGCAATCACTCCAGTCTTTCAGATGTCTGTATAGATATTTAAAAAGTAATGCCATATCAGAGAAAAAAACTCACATACTAAACTAAAAATAAAGATGATGGAAGTATCTGCAAGCTATTTGGGTGGTCAGAAAACAATGGTACCCTCTGGTTTGAAAACAATGTTTAGTGTTTGCACTGCTTTGCTTGTCACAATAAATTCGGACAGGATTCCTATTTCTTGAACTGACTGAAGCATTTCATTCTTTAAATTTCTAATGTGTTATGTCACATTTTATTGTATTCCTTGGTGTCACATGGTATTATTTTGCATCATTGTATTTGAAATTGATGAAACATAACACAAAGGCAAACAACTGAATGAGCTGTTGGTGACATGAACTTAGTACTGTATATTTAATATTTGATAGATCCTGTAATCATTATAAATAATGACAAACTCTCCCAAGTTTTGACTGTTCAATCAGTAGTCAGAATCTGATTTAAATTACTGGTGCACAGTCAAAAAAAGGGGGGGGGGTCAGGAAACATGGATTTGTCATTACTTATTTGGTGTCAGAATATGTTGCAGAGGATTTTCCACCTCTCTGTTGATAATTTATGATTAGAATTAGATTTGAAATGAAGCAGTGGAGAATAGAACATCAAGGACTCAAGATAACAATTTCTGATTTTACAGCACAAATACAGTACACACCCCTTTGGCCATTTCCCATTTATTATAATTAAGCCATGTCATACAATGCAAATTATTGTTCTTGTTGATAGCAATCTTTGCCATGAAAACCACAAAATTAGAATTCAAAATCGTAATTATTTACAGCCCTGTTAACACAAAACAATTTTTATATATTTTAAAAGGCAAGGGAACTAAATTCATGTATAAGAGCTCATTCTACAGTCCTTATTCTGGCAAAATCATCAATTACTTCATCAGATTTTGCCTAGGTAGGAACTGCATGAGCAGACAGACATGAAATAAGAACCTCTAATGAATCTTCATCTAAAATTCAATAGTGTAGCAAGTCTAGGAATTAAAAGAAATTCAGTTAAGTTGTTCTGTATTATCATTTTTGTCTATCTCTGCACTTCAGGTTCCAAGACAGGAATAAAAGTACATGTTCAGAAAGCATAAAAGAAGACTGTTCTTGTGAGGTTTCCAGACATGACTTAAATTTGGCCAAGGTGCTAAACCTGACCATTATGCCTCTTGAGGTTACATATTGACTACTCCTGCATTACCAAACTGCAGACCAGTGAGAGGGAATCACAGAGAGTTAAAACATATACCTAGTACTTTTGGAGTATTAGTTTTCATGCTCTATGTTGTGAAACTTCACCAGCAGAGTAGGGGCTATCCAGTTTACTGTACTGAATGCAGTATGTCTGATTACTTGCCGTAAGGGCAGACGGCATATTTGTGCTGGCATATTTGAGGGCCGAAGCAACCCGTGGCCCTCAGAGACCCAGGATGGATTCTTGAGACCAGAGTAATTGAACTGAAGGAGCTAAAAGAGACAGATAAGTACACAGATGAGACTTTTCAGGGCACAGTAGAGAGGTCTTACCCCCAGTTTGACAGCCATTGTGCTGCTGAGGTGGATGAAAGGCTCAGGGAAAGAGAACATATTGCTGGAACAGAGGGAAAAGATCCCTTGGTTGGGATCCTCCTTCTAGATGGTGTGAGGCTATCCTCTTGCACTGAGGAAGAGAGAGGTAATAATAACTGGGGATTTGATTATTAGAAATATAGATATTTGGGTTTGTGGTGACCCTCAGATCCACAGGGTGAACTGCTTGCTGGGTGTGAAGGTTGCAGATCTTTCAAGACATCTAATAGACTTATGATCAGTGCTGGAAAGGAGCTTGTGGTTGGGGTACATATAAGTATCAATGACACAGGGAAAAGAGGTCCTGGACACTAAATTTAGGGTGTTAGGAAAGAGACCTCCATGATAACAGTCCCTGCAATGCTTCCAGTCCACATGCCCGGCCAGTTAAATAGGTGGAACTGCAGGTTCTCAATCCATGGATGAGACAATGGTGTTTGCAAGAGGGATTTAGGTTTATTAGGAACTGGGAAACCTTTTGAGAAAGGCAGAGCCTATACAGGAAAGATAGGCTACATTTAAACCAAAACAGAACTAGATTGCTTGCATGCAAAATTCAAAAGGTTGTACAGAAGTTTTTTTAAACTAAGGGCTGAGGGAAAACCGAGAGGTGCAGAGGAGCACATGGTTTGGACAAACACATCTTTTAGAGGATAATTCATTAAAGGGGATACTCTATGTCCTACTAAAGAGGAGAGGATAGAAGTTGATAAAGTACAGGTAGAAACTGAAGAGTAATAGTCAAACAAAAGAGAATCCCATTCAATTACATTACATGAAGGCAGACAATTAAATATTGACAATTTTACAAGTGCTTGTATACAAATGCAAGAATTCTAAATACTAAGACTGGGGAACTTGAGTGTCTGATATTAAAATCTTTATATTGATATAATAAGCATCTTGTAAACTTGGTGGAACGAAGATAATCAATGGGTCATATATGGGAATGACAGAAAAGGTCATGTTGGTGGGGGAATGGCACTCTATGTGAAAGAAAGCATAGAGTCAAATATAGAAAAAATCTAAATGACTCAAACGGTACCAAAGAACCTCTATGGATAGAAATTCCCTGCTTGAATAATAAGAGTATAGCTGTAGGACTATACTACTGACCAAGATGGTGATTGTGAAATCTCAGGGAAATTAGAAAGGCTACAAAAACAGAAAACTCTACAATAATGGGGGATTTCAACTATCCCCATGTTGACTGGGAACATGTTGCCTCAGGATGGGATACAGAGACAAAATTTCTAGACACATTAATGACTGTGTCTTGGAGCAGCTAGTCCTGGAACCCACAATGGGAGAAGCAATTCTTGACTTAGTGCTAAGTGAAGCACAGGATCTGGTCCAAGGGGAGAATATAGCTGAAATGCTTGGTAATAGCGATCATAATGTAATTAAATTTAACATTCTTGTAGGGGAGAAAATATCAAAGAAACCTACCACAGTAGCATTTAACTTCAAAAAGGGGAACTACACAAAAATGAGGAAACTAGTTAAATGGAAATTAAAAGGCACTATCACAAGAGAGAAACGCCTGCTTGTTACAAGGAAACTTTTTAAAAATACCATAATAAAATCTCAGACTAAATGTAAACTCCAAATAAAAAAACCCAGTAAGAGGGCCAAAACAAAACGCCATTGTGGCTAAACAACAGAGTAAAAGAGCTACCTCTTGAATACCGCATGCAGTTCTGGTCTCCCCAACACAATGTATATATGTATTAGAACTGGAAAAGGTACAGAGAAAGGTAACAAAAATTATTAGGGAGAAACTATGAGGAGAAAGTAAAAAGACTGGGAGTGGTTTTGGACAGTGGAGTGGTTTTGTGGTGGACAGTGGTTTTGGACAGTGGAGTGGTTTTGGACAGTGGAGTGGTTTTGTGCCTCTTCCAAAATGTTAAAAAATAAACATAAATTGGCAGAAAAAAGACAAAAATCAGAATCCATTATTTCAATGCATTTGATTTTACTTCTATACAGGATGAATCTGACCCCAACCTTTTTTTTCTTGGCTTCCATTAGTTAACTTATTTTAACTGACTTTTTGTTGGCAGACTGTCCACTCTACAGCAACTCTGCTTATAAAGAAGTAAAGTGGTTCTATTTTATTTTGTTTTTAATTGTTCTGGGGTGAGGAGAAGAGGGAAAAATACAAGGAAGTTGTTATTTTCCACTGAGAAAAGAAGAGCACATTAAAAAAATATCAGGAACAGCATGTTGGGAGAAGAGGAAGGAGCTAGGTGGGAATTTTTGTATTCAACTTTTTAAATTTGGAAAATGCCAATATGTCAAAAACAAACTTTTTGTGGAAAAGAGTCAGTTTTAACAAATTTTTCAACTCAATTTTTTTTTAAAAAATTGAATTTTTTTTTTACTTTTATAAAACAAAAAATCCTTTTTTACAGTAAGCTTGTTACAATAAAAATGAAAATACAGATCAAAACAGTCAAAATAAGAACAATACATCTTATAAGCTATTGAAACAAAACATTTTATTGACTTGAACTGAATTATTTTTCCAGATTGTCTGTTCAGGAACGTTTTCAAGATTTGGACTTTTCATCCTGACTCTGGACTGTTTCCCACTCAGCTCTGGCATAAGTGGCATAATCCATTTTACAACCAAGAACTTGCTTTTCAAGATAATACATAAAGCAAAGGGAAGAAGACGTGAGCTACCATAAATGACTGAAAGCCAGCAACCTATCAGTGACTGGAGGTAGAAATAGCAATGCGTTTGTCAGCAGGAAAGGCTGCTGCAGACCTGGCAGTGGTTGCAGGGGTAGAATTGACTTGCTCTCACTGTGAAGTCAAAATGCTCATTAAGGAACAAGACCCAGCTTCACTGCTGTGGGGATCCAAGTCCAATTACAAATGCATCAGTACCCTTTTTGTCTTTTGATTTCTCAAGCTCAGCCCTTACCATAAAGAAGTTGACTACAATTGTAAAATGCTCTCACTGAGATTGTATTAGTAAACAAATTAAAAAAAAATCTTGGAAGATGAATTGAGATCGCCCTAGGTAACAGTCATTCATAACTGATGGTTTTAGCCAACTTTGATCTGTTATTTGTTTCTTTATGGTTCACAATATGGTTCACAATAGGATTTTGGCTCTAAATTTTTACCAACCATACCATGAAATCTTGAGTTCTAAACCTGCAATATTTTACAAGATGAGCAATGTTGGGCTGGTTGAGTACTGGATTGGAAAACGCAAGCTGCTGCTGTAAGTAATATATTAATTTGGATGGGCAGAGGCTTGGAGGAACAACAGACAACAGGAAACACTTAGCAGCCACATGACAGAAAGATATTTTCATAAAACTTTCCTTTTTATAGTTTGAGTTGCTGGTTCCTTTGTTTTGCTGTGATTCATTCAATGCTTCTGGTCACCTGGACACTTGTGTCCAATACACTTTCAGACATGCTTGAATTCACTGCAACTGTCTTAGGCAGCCTTCAGGGTGTGGGAGTAAATTTGTTACTCTCTTCACCTAGCTGGAACAGTCTGCAGAAGGCATTCATGCTGGACTAAGGCAATGCCTCAGCACATCCGGGTACAAAGTAAGGCAGCAGATGCCACTCTCAGATACAAGATAAAAGTAAGACCACCAGGAATTTTGGCCATTAAAGTCCCATGTCCCGGTGTCCTGGCTAAATTCTAATTGTGTAATTTAATTCTGTACATATTCATTTTCCCTGTTGTTTCAGTTAGACATAGCTATCAGTATTCACTTGCTGTTCTGTGTAGTACTGCTGTACACTGTTTAAAAGCTGTCTCTAATTCAGTGATGACTGTAAGGTCTGTCAAGTGCTTTAAGATGTTTGGATGAAAAGTACTACGGCTTACAAATGTCAGTCATTAAAACTTTGTGGGCTTCTTACTTGGTGGCTTAATCTCTCCAAGCAGCTATTCTGCTAGCTTCCAATTGTTTCGTTATTAATTATTAAATTATTTATTATTATTTAGCTTCTAATTGTATATGAGTAGTACAAGAGATGATAGTGTCTCAGGTTTCAGAAGCTTCCTTGAGTGTAATAGAACTAAGACTTGGTATTCACATAAATAAGCAGCCACATTATGGATCCAATCACCACAGGGTGGCCAACTATGCAATGCTAGCTACCATGCCTAAATAGTCTCTCTTTTGTCTAAAATAATCACTGTCCTTTAAAAAAACAATAACTGGAAAAAATGCTTGGAACCCTATTATTTCCTAGAAAGTTCCATTTAAAATTCCTAAGGGCTAAGTTTGAATTTGCAAACCCTAGTTTTACACCAGTGTAACAGCACTGATGTCATTTGGTGTTACTACAACTGGTTTACAATGGTTAATGGGATCAAAATCAAGTCCTGGGCTCTTTAGAACAACCAAAGTATAGTTCCCTCTTCCAGAGAAGCCATCTATGTTTTCTCATGAAATCTGGTCCCCACGTGTTATCAGGTTGCTTCAAAGTCCTTCTCAGGAAATTGGAGGATTCTTTCTAGGAAGTTTTGAGGACTCAGATTACTTTTCCAGGGTCATACTGTTCCCTCGGGAGGCTACTCATGCACAGGAGATGGAATACATTCAAATCTGCACTCAGCGTGTTTCTTTGGCATTCTGTGCTCTTCCAGCAGAAGTAATAGGGATTGAGCTATCAAATGCCCATGTGTCCCAGCTCCCAGATCCACTCATCCCTTCTGAAACCCTGGGAGCATGGCTCTCTGGACATGCTGCAAATTAATCCTCTACTGGCCATTGCCCACAGAAACCCTTGAGAGGGGCAGATGATTGACATAATTATTGGAGTCTGATTTACCTGTGAAATTCTTGGATGTCTGAGTGTAGAGGGAGAGCACCTGCACCCAGGACTTGTCCCCATGAGGAGTAGCCTGATCTCCTTACAATCCCTGAAAAATGGCTCATGCACCCACCCAAGACTGCCACCCCCTCTTCATTTTATCCCTCCAACTCCTCGAAGGCCTGGAGCCTGACTCTTTCCTCTGCTGTGGCCTTGAATTTAGGGGGTTCCTACTCACTCAACTGGACTGCGATTTACACCAAAGGTTACATAAATTTTGATGCTGGTTTGGAATTCACCAAACTTCGGAAACCTTTGGAGATTGAAGTTTTCTGGACTATCCTTTCCTCAGGAGCTTCCTTTACTTCATTCCACATACATAGTGAATTCTACTGGGGACAGGCACACTTTTTGCCAGGAGGACAAGTCATGAGACTGTTTCCTTGGGTGGTGTTAGTATCGCTCCATAAATTGGCCAGCACCTGAAATGCAAAGCATAGTTTGTCATCATCTCCATTTCCCCAGTGACCAACTAGGGACCAGCCAACTTAGGCCATCAGGTTAAGAAGGTACAAAAGAAGTAGAGAGTCATAAGGAGTTTCCATCCTTTTTGGACCCTGCCCAGGGTCTGCATAGACCATGCTCCCTCCTACTGCCCCACACTTGCTAAGTACCTGAAAGTAGAGAAGGAGGTAGATTGAGAGTGGTGTCATCACTCCACACATTGTTCCTGTAGTAGTTAAGCAGGGTATGGAGGGGAATATGGTATGTTGCACCTCCCTAAAAGACGGCACATCAGAGTCATTGGTGTTTTTGTTTGGGGACCCTTGGAGAACAAGAATTCCTCACAAGAATTCTCACAGTCACACTGTATCCTCTACTGGCTCTAAAGGTGCCCAGAGCAGAATCTAGTCTGTCATTTCCTATCTCCAAGTCCCTATAAGTCTCAGTTCTGCACCACATCACATCACTGCCAGATTAGGTCTCCTTATTGTACCTAGGTATATTATACCAACAAAAACTAAATCAAGACCAATATTTGGATAACAAATAAAAATAATTTATGCATATAAAAATCTACCCATTGTTAGAACAGGGTAGATTTGGTTTGTGGTATTTTGCCAGCTGTGTGTTTTGTCAGCCATGATGTCTTGACCTAGCCTTCCACATACACAGATAAGAGATCCTTTTATTTACACAGAGCATGATAATCTACATATCTGTTCAATGCAAATCGTCCATCATGCTGGGTCACAAATTTTTAAAAAATAATATAGCTTCTTACTTCTCAGAAGTATGCAAAAGTGCCTAACAAATTACCTATAAGCCAAGTGTATGATCCCATGGACAGAAATAGACAGAGGGAGATTTTGTGTCGACTTATCCTTAACAGAGCCAGATGGATATTTAACTACCAAACTGATGTGAAAAAGTGGGAATTGAGTCTAGTGCCTGAATTAAATATCTCATTGAATTGAGCCATACTGTTCAATTAGTGGAAAAGAGAAAGAAAATTGCTTGGACAGGTAACATTAATTTCTGGCCTGTTAGTAGGTTCTTTCCTTTGCCATTTTTGGAAGTACTTTGAGTTTTCTAATCAGTATGGCTCATCGCTAATTAAAAATACCAAGACTAAACCAAATTTTTCCTGTGATTCCATTTTCTTATGTCTTTTCCATATGTTCTCGTCCTAAGACAGTATGTAGACTGGAGTGGTCTGAGCCATTTATAGTTCAGCAAAGACCTTAAGCTGTTCTTTTCAAGTTTTATTAACAATGAGTCCCAGTTCCATAATGATTTTCCTGCTGTGAATACAAAAATGCCAAAAGCATTTTTGGTAGACATTAACAAACTTCAACAGCACTAAACCAGTCCCCACATTTTTCAGATAATTAGACAATCTGTAATAATTCTGAAAAGGTGGTTTCTTTTGTGACTTGTGAGTAATTCACTTTCACAGACACACATCCCTTCTTAGAACTGGCTAAGGTAATTTACACATTACAGAGCTTTTAGACATGGTTGGCCATTTATCTAGTGGTAATAAACTGAAAATTTGTGTATATGATTTAACAGAGAAAGGAAGATGTGAATATAATGCAGGCAATTGTTGAGCCACAGTGCTGCTTCTGACAGCTAAAAGAAAACTCTGAACAGAACTGGCTGGAGAACAAGTCTGCTTTGGGACAACTTTCAAGGTTTTGACCTTTCTTTTCATCCCTCATTGCAATGAAAACAAACCTTTTGACTATTTTCATGAAATAGAATTGTTTGAAACATCCTTTTTTAAAAAAAAAAATCAAAACATCATATCGTTACTTTGGATTTCTCTCTCTCAGTGACTGGAGAGTCCACCTGGACTTCAGAAACTTTCCCACTAAAAATGTTGCCCAAATTGATATGTTTTCTTGTAATGTTATGGCTTAGATGAAAAATCATTTTGTCGAAAATGTTCTAACTAGCTCCAACTGGGAACATTTTATTATAGTTTTTCTCCACTTCCATCTCTTACACTTCTTTTAGGTCTAAGGGCAGTCTACACTTACTGGGGATCGACGCTGCAGAGATCAATGCACCAAGAATCAATTTAGTGGGTCAAGTGGAGACCTAAATGATAGCAGATTGCTCTCCTAAAGACTCTGGTACACTACCGGAATGAGAAGCTTAAGGTAAGTTAAAAGGAGAGAGTCTCCCATTGACCAAGCACAGTGTAGGTGCTGCAGTAAGTTGACCTAAGCTACATCAGCTCTAGCTACCTTATTCATGTAGCTGGAGTTGCGTATCTTACGCCCTGCACCTCCTGTAGTGCAGACAAGGCATAATTTCTGTCAAGTCAATATCTTTAAATTTCACTTACCACTAGTTCAAATGGCTGTGCATTATTTCTAGGGCTGGGTAAAACCTATGTTTTCAAAACGGACCCTGTAGATTACGTTTACAGGGGTTGTAGTAAACCAAATCTTTCAGGTTAACTTGGAATTTCAGATTTGAAGAACACCAACCTTCCAAGAGAACACTTTCCTCTCCCTCTTAAGTGGCTCTTTCCTCTCCCCAGCCAGTCCCACATCCCTTAGAACAGATTTTACAATAACACATGGAGGACTGCGACACCTAGGATTTGTTTAGAGAGACAACTTTTGGGGGAGGATAGAGAGCAATCCTAGGTCACATGAAGATTCTTAAATTATGTACATTATCCAGCCACGTTTTCCAATATCAGTCCTCCTCTCTGTCTGCGTGGGTTTGTTGTAGATATTTTTCAAAGGTCTAGATTTGATTTGATGACCCTATGAAACAGTATATCATATGATACAACACAACGATGTTAAACACTTACCAAAATTAATACAGATTATTTGGGATATTATTTTTTAAAAAATATCTTCAAGGGGGACTTCCATATTGTAGAAGACTTTCAAAGAGATCAAACTCAAAACAATGCTTTCTTTCTCTCTTATATTTTTCTATCATATTTGTTAATTCAAAAAAGCTATTTTTGATCACAAAGATTTGCTCTTGTACAGTTTGATGTCCCCTATTTGATGCTGCAGTGAAGTCATAATGTTGAATTTGTGACATAACACTAATTTCCATAACAGAGACATAGGATAATATAACTTGATTTACAACTTGAATGCAAGATCAAACAAAGGAATCAGTTGGGCTGTGTGACAACATCATAATTAAAATGGCTGCATCTTCAGAATTCCAAAACACTTAAAACAGACTTGCAATCTACCATCACAATGACCAGTACATGAACTCTATTGTAACAATCCCGAGATAATATAAATACAGACTACTGTTGTTAACACAAATGCTTTCAGTCATAGTGAAGGAAAAATACTGGCCATGACACAACATGTTCTCATCGATAAGTTTTATTCAGTGAGAAATTCCCTTAAGAATGACAACTTAAGGGAGTGAAAACACAGGGCCTGATTTTCTACCCACATGGGTGTAAATCAGAAGTAATTCCACTGATGTCAATGTGGTCACAATGGTGCAAAATATGTGTAAATGTATGGAGACTTACCCCTAGAATTTATATATTGTTTCAGCGTTTAAAGGTATATGTGAAAACATTCATTTGAGAAATGGTAATATTGGCTTCTGAACAAATATTTAAATAAATTCCTCAGAGGTTCTCTTTTATTTTACAAGTGCGGGTAGCTCAAATGTTATTCAAAGACTGCGTAAATAGATGATTCACTTAAGAATACAAAGCATTTTCAAACACAGCTCCACCTCTTCTAGCTTCCTCATCAGTTCAAACATGTATTCTTTTATTCAGAAAATGGTGTCATCTTTAATATTCTTTCTGTTAGTACTGCTTCGATACATCCTCTGTTCTCAGATATGCCATGCATGCAATGTTGCTTTTGAACATTACTGTATTTATTCCATCTCTGCTGAAATCCTCATCCATTGTCTTCCTCTCTTCTTCTTTCTCTTGACTTTGCAACTCTCTTCCCAGTTCTCCAGACTCCAACACGTATCCACTTTCTCACTCATACCAAAAATCTGGGCCAAGTTCTCTAGTAGTATCTACACAGAACACATCACAGGACACTGCCAGTGACAGGTCAAGTAAATGAGAACGACAAACAGGGAAATAACCCACTTCCTCCCTTCCTTGATGAACTGAAGGACGCACCCCACCCATGTACTTATTGTCTACACCACTACTGACTTGGACTCTATATATTCCATGGGTGGTGTACCTGAGCCCATTTATTCACTGACGTTTTAAAAACTCTCACACCCCAATCAGGACCTATGCCGGTTATGTGATATGTATGTACCTCGTGAACCTTGTAACTGATACTTGCCTTCCTCCATAACCCAGGCCCAGCACCAGATGTACTGTACCTTCCTTCTTAACTTGTGTAAATTTGATTTTAAACATTAGCTTTTATAAAAATTTTAAATCTGTTCATATCTATTGGAGTCAATGGAGTTACAACAGAAGATAATTTGCATCTGTGACCATAACATCAAACCATAAGTCTGTTGGATCCCCATTCTTTTCAGAACATAATTCAGAATTGTTCTCCTTGTTTTAAAAATCCTCTATGAACTTGCAAAGAACTACCTCATAAATTATGAGTAAAACCCTGGCTCCACTGAATTCCAGTGGAATTTTGACATTGATTTTAATGAAGTCACAATTTCAACTAGTTTCTCTACAATAGTTTCTATATGTCTTAACAATTCTCCATTTCACTTCAAATCTTAAATAAAAATATGTGCTTCTCTCCACAGCCTATACCTCTTAATTTCTCTGTGCTGCTAGTTATAATTTGCTACTGTACCTGTATTATTTAATTCTGTCAATGTTCAGATATACTTTATATGAAAAATAGAGTACAAAATTGTATTTGCCCCCAGGCTATGTGACCTCCTCATAGAGAACAGACTCATTTATGCTAAAGTAAATCTAGATTACATTGACATAATTGAAGTTACTTCAGATTTACACCAGAAAACTGACATCAGAATCTGGCCCCAGTTGCTCTGTGATACTTTGGACAATGGATATCATTATTACCACTCATCGTGGATGGAAAAAGCCATCTGTATCTGATGAAAAGGCAGCTTAACTCTTCCATATTGATTAGTTCAGGATGGTTCTCTTTTCTGTCTCCTGGTATTTTATTAAAGTAGAATCATTTTAATTGACACATGCTGGTGGAAACAAAATGTGCCTATAGAGGGCCAGATTCTAGCACCGTTTCACAGGTTGAGTAGTAGCTTATTCTGTAAGTAGTCCTACTGAAATCAAGCAATGTGTCCAGCTGTTAAAGGTTCATAAGAATTCATTGTTCTGATAGATAGTCACTATTATTTCATGAAATGCTTTAAAAGTACATACTGTACAAAACATTAAAAAAAAACTATATTAAAGTAAGTTTTCCATAATAGAGCACGGAAGCAGCATGAAGTGAACAAAGGGCTACACAGCAGGACATTTATGCTAGCAAACACCAATTCACACCTGTTAACTACTGTGAATAAAATCTTTGGAATCAATTCCTAAAAAAAAAAAAAAAAGTCAAAAAAGAAAGAAAAACTGTTTTCCATGAAAGAAAACAGGAACCTCAGGAGTGCTGCTGAAAGCTTAGGGAGTCAGCTCAGCATTTATAATCAGTGGTTTCTGAGAACACCTGATGGAAAGGACGTGGCAGTGTGGGTGGGTTTTTTGTTTGTTCGTGTGGTTTTTTTGGTTGGTTTGTTTACATAGTGAAGTGGAGGATGACTCCATTGTGGTAGCTCCCCACTCTGTTCAAAAGACAATTCAAACTGCTCTCCTCATTTTAAAAATCCTCTGTGAACTTGCAAAGCACTATCTCATAAATGGCAAGGAAATTCCTGGCTCCACTGAATTCAATGGGAATTTTGACATTGATTTCAATGAGGTGACAAGCAGAAGTACAAGATTCTCAACTGCACGTTTAGTAGGAACTTTAGTTCTGGGAAATCAGTAATTAGCAGATTGTCTGGAGTGAGTGGCAAAACAGGAGTGCTGGATTAAGTGAGGAGAAAAGGAAAATATATGAGAACAAACATATCTAAATTTTCCTTGGATCTAGGTTCAATATCCAACTATTCAGGGAAAGAGACGTAAATTATTGCTACTATCAAAGGCCTTCACAAGTTAATATTTATTAGTTTCTTAACTATACACAACCAAAGCAAGTGTCCAATATATAAATATAATGGAACAAATGCCGATCTCATTTGTATAAAATCAGAGTAACTCCACCAGAGCCTGGTTGATAGGATCAGTGTAGTAGCATTTCAGGACAGCGACTCAGGATCCCATAGATATGAACTGAACTTTTAACCACTAGCATTACATATCAATTTAAAGTCCAATTATGCAACTCTTACTCATGTTATGACTACTCACCCATGTAAGACATCGCTAGCATGAATGAGAGCCTCAAATGCGGTTCTTAATAATCATTTCAAGTATTTTATTATTTGTAGTGGGATGTTCTTGGGCGAACACAATGTTACTGAAGACCAAATGGGCTCAGTTCTCATGTCTGCTTTGCACCAGGCCTGGGCACAAAGCAGACATAAACCCGGAAGATCCAACTAATGGGAACATTCCTCTGGCATGATGGATCCTCATGAAGGATCTGCCCTTCCAGCCAGAAGTGCAGGAGTGTGTAACTGATGAAAAGGGGCATAGCTAGGAATAACAAATACTTGCTTAAGTCAGCTGAGAATCTGTCCCATTGTACTTGTTTAGACTTTAGAATCTGAGTCAGAATCTGACAATTAGAATCTGAGTTCAGTGGATCTATAATGGATGTGAACTCTTCTGCTGGGACTATCCTCCTTACCTTCTAAGTGTCCCTAAATTCCATGTCCTTACCACTTTTGCCATAACAGCACCTCCTTCAGAGCAGCATCTTTATTCTCCACAAAGAACCTGAGGGTTCCACGTCCCAAAATGTCACTCGTATAGACACATTTCCAAAAAGAAAGGAAAAATAAACAAGAACAATCAAAATTAAGACTTAATTATTGACATATTTATAAGTTGTTTCTCATGTTCTCAAATCCTTCCTCCTCTGCCTTCCACCATTTCCTAAGTCAGTTTCATTCCCATCTTCTCTCTGAATGATTTCCTCTCAGCAGGTGGGTGGGACCACTTTCAGCTGACTCCTACTGTGTATCAATTGTTCCTGAGTAGTCTGTTACTTGAGGCTTTTTGAGAGCTAGCCCATCTTGATCTAAAGGAGCATTTATTCCTGTCACAACTGCTTCAGCCTCAGTTTCCAGAGCTGTGCTGTCATTTTCTGGTGGGTGCCCAAGTTGAAATTCTTCTCCATTAGATCAGATGGTTTGAATAGGCAATGTTAGGATTAGTCCTGGGATCCAACTAGATTTTACATATTCCTTTATTTATTCATGTCAGCATTGTATTAGTGTGTGTATTTTACAATTCCTTGTGCTCTTTTCTTGGGAATTATTGAACGAAACTAGGTCCCTTCTTAAAAAAAAATTCCTGTAGAACATAACACCATAAAGCCTTTTCATTTTATCAAAGCTGTTTTAAAATTGCATTTGCCAGTTTTCACCTGCTGAGTTTCTACATGATCCAAATTTCTTTGCTACACCTTTGAAACTTTTTTTACAAGGCATTTGTTACCATCCTCAGCTCACATGCTCTCATTCACTGTTGTTCTATACACAGTTGAAAAGTTATGCTGGCTCCATTCCCTCAGAATGCTGTTGGGCTGGAATGGTGTGAGCTTTATGTATCCCTAGGATCTCACAAATTCAGATGCAAAGTTTCTGTTTTTGTCTGTTAAATCATCCGAGACCCCAGTCTGGTGAAACGCTGGTTTACTAGAACATCAGGTACTATTACAGCCTACTGAATTTTTTATTGGATAACCTTTAGGCTATATCCAGGCATTGAATGTAAAGTAAAAAGTGAGATTTTAGTATGTGTCTTACTAGTGCTATTCATTTGCTGGTGGCTATTTTGTTTTGCTTGATAGTAAGCCAAAGGTGTGAGCTCCTCCTGCTCCACCAGTCTGGATTGCCTCTCCCTATTTTGCCGAATGGGGCTCTCCCTGTCTCTTGCAGCATCTCCTCCCACCCCCCACACACAGGTAGGGACACACCTAGCTGCAGACACAGACTGAAGTCAGCTCCGTGTTAGAGGAGTCACCCAGCACTCATGTGCACAACTTCTTTGGGGAATAAACCCAAAATAACACTGTCTTGTGCTGTATAGAAAGATTTGCACAGTGCAAGGTCATAAAAATTTGCCCTCTCCCTCAATGTGAAGAGAAATATGCACAGCTTCCTGCCCCCGATATGAATTGCACAAAATGGGTTTAATAATAAACAAAACAAAGTTATTAAATATAAAAGGCAGATTTTAAATGATTATAAGGGATAGCAAGCAGCACAAAGTAGATTACTAAGCAAATAAAACAAAATACACAAACTAAGCTTGATTCACTAAAGAAACAGGTTACAAAATGTAATTTATCACCCTAAATGTTAAATTAGGCAGGATGCAAAGTTTTTGTAGCTTAGAGGTCCAGTTATCTTTTCTTATAGACTGGACCCCTACCTCAATTTGGACTCAACCCTGCCTATCCCCTCAGGTGCTTTCAGCAGTCTTTCTTCTTGGGTAGGCAATGGAGGGGAGTCCAGATCAACCCCCACCCGAGTCCTGAAAAGGGATTACCTGAGGCAGAAATCCTTTGTTTGATCACCACTGCCCTACAGAGGAAAAGTGTCCAAAGTGGTATTTTGTATTAGTTGAAACAATAGTAAAGAATAAAATTGTCAGGCACATAGAAGAACATAAAAGTCAACATGGTTTCTGTAAAGGGAAATCATGTCTTACTAATCTATTAGAGTTCTTTGAAGGGGTCAACAAACATGTGGACAAGAGGGATCCAATAAACATAGTGTACTTAGATTTCCAGAAAGCTTTTGACAAGGTCCCTCACCAAAGGCTCTTACATAAATTAAGTTTGTCATGGTATAAGAGGGAAGATCCATTCATGGGCTGAGAACTGGTTAAAAGACAGGGAACAAAGTGTAGGAATAAATGATAAATTTTCAGAATGGAGAGGGGTAACTAGTGGTATTCACCAAGGATCAGTCATAGGACCAAGCCAATTCAACTGATTCATAAATGATTTGAAGAAAGGGGTAAACAGTGAGGTGGCAAAGTTTGCAGATGATACTAAACTGCTCAAAATAGTAAAGACCAAAGCAGACTGTGAGGAACTTCAAAAGATCTCACAAAACTAAGTGACTGGGCAACAGAATGGCAAATGAAATTTAATGTGGATAAATGTAAAGTAATGCACAGTGGAAAAACTATGATGGGGACTAATTTAGCTACAACTAATCAGGAAAAAGATCTTGGAGTCATCATGGATAGTTCTCTAAAGATATCCACACAGTGTGCAGCAGCAGTCAAAAAAGCAAACAAGATGTTAGGAATCATTAAAAAAGGGATAGAGAATAAGACGGAGAATATGTTATTGCCTGTATATAAATCCATGGTTTGCCCACATCTTGAATACTGTGTACAGATGTGATCTCCTTGTCTCAAAAAGGGTATACTGGCATTAGAAAAGGTTCAGAGAAGGGCAACTAAAATGATTAGGAGTTTGGAACGGGTCCCATATGAGGAGAGATTAAAGATGCTAGGACTTTTCAGCTTGCAAAAGAGAAGACTAAGAGGGAAATATGATAGAGGTATATAAAATCATGACTTGTGTGGAGAAAGTGAATAAGGAAAAGTTATTTATTTGTTCCCATAACATAAGAACGTAGTCAATATTCCTAACTTCAGATACAGAAATGATACATGCATATACATTGGACAATCACATTCAATAAATCATAACCTTTCCAATGATATCTTACATGAGCCATCTTACATAAAGTATATCTTAGTTATGCCATATTCATATCATAACCATTCTTTCTATGAAGAATATGGGGTGTAATGTCACAGAAGGTATTTCCATAGACTAGATCCTGGCACAGCTCTTCCAAATCAACATTAAGTTTAGTCCTTATGGTCTCTGTCAGTTCCTGAACCTCCAAGCCCTGAAGGAAGCTAGCCAGAAAGTTTGAGAAAAGACCCAAGTTATTCGTTTATTAACAGTTTTATTAGTGAAGGACTTCGGTTATACTATAAGCCTATTGGAAGAAGGGTGTTTTGAGAAGGTAGTTGAAGGTGGATAGGATAAAGGCAAGGTAGACCTCCATAACTATCAGGGTGGAGGTCCAAGCTTATCTACACCATTGGGTCTCACTGGTGCTTCCACAAGATACAGTTATATTGGGGATCTTCCTCTTTTCTTTGGCAAAGATTAACCACTAGCATTCACCATACCCAAGAGACAGCTCTGGTCACTTTTAACTTGGCCAAATTTATTTTCAACCCAGTTTTGTTATGTTCTTTAAAGATCACAGGATAATTTCAGTTTCATTCCAATTTATAAACATCTGGGATGAAATCCTGGCCCACTGAAGTCAAAAGAAGTTTTGATATCTACTCCAAGAAGTCCCTCAGCTTCTCTAATTTTCTATACAATAGTGCATCTTTAAATTGTAGACTTTCAAATTACATCATATAGTTTTCATAACTCTCCTTTACCCTTTCCCTGCCTACCCAAGTGTGGACCATACCACAAACTGTTTTTAGGTTATTATACTTTGTTTTGGAATTTCCACAATAATCCTCTCAACAATACTAAAATTCAGTTCTCCTCAGCAAAGCCAATAAAAATAAATAAATAACATTGGAGATTCTAGGCCAAGATAAAGCAATTTAGAAAAAAGTGAACATCAGAGATTTTTCCAAAATATTCCTTTTCTGACCAACTTTTCTATAAAATCATTTCCATGCAAAAATTCTTCTTGTCCTGTGTCACATGACCCAAAGAACCAAAAATGGTTCTAATACCTTTTTAAAATGTCTATTAGTATGCTAAATAATAGTCAGTCAATGTTCTAGTTTCTTATCATTGGTGAAAATATCCGGTCATGTTCAGTGGTTAAAGTAACTGAAGCAACTTAACAGTACAGGGGTGGAGACAAGAGTGCGGGGGAGGCACTTAACAGTACAGGGAGGGCTGGGGCCAGCTCTGGCCTCGGAAGGGGTGGGGCCTCGGGAGGAAGGGGCAGGGCTGGGGGGGTCAGAGCCAGCCCCAGCTCGCCCTCTACTCTTAAGTGCCTCCTCCCACACCTGTCCCCACTCCACCACCCGCCGGGGGCTCCGGCAGCAGTTTAAAGGGCCCGGGGTGGTAGCATCAGTGCAGCCCTGGGCAATTTAAAAAGCTGCTGAAGTCCCACCAAGACTTCCCTAGGGCTCCGGCAACAGGGCTCCCATCCCCACGGAGCCCTGCTGCCGGAGCCCTGGGGAAGCTGTGGCGGGCCTCCAGCAGCTATTTAAAGAGACCAGGGCTGGGCTGGCGCTACCACCCCAGGCCCTTTAAACTGCCGCCAGAGCCTCCCACAGGCTCCCGCAGTGGGGCTCTGGCAGCAATTTAAAGGGCCTGGGATGGTATTCCCAGTATTTCATGGCAATGGAAATGGCAAATACTGGAAAATCTGTGCCCGCATATCCATGTTTAAGCCAGTACCTCCTTTGGTTCCTGAAATAAAAGATATACTGGGCTTTCTCCACATGATTCAACTTCACTATACAATTATTCCAATCAATCTATAATTAAAAGTGGATTTCCTTTTCCCTGTTTGGTTGAGATGGAGGAGGGTCTGCATAAACCTGGATGACATGAAGTGAACAAAGAGAACTTTCATGAGTTCTCCTGCAAACAGTCTATCAGTTACAATTCTTAGTGTTCGCACTGCTGCACTGTTCAAAAGGAGTTCTAAAAAAAAGTCAAGCAGGGGGTCCAAGAAAAATTCAACCCGCATGCCAAGTAAGGGAAAGAAAGAGGAGGCAGAGAAAAAAACCTAGCTTTTGTTGTAAAAAAGAACTAATAAAGCTGCTGTTAGAACTGTCCATGGTGACACAACAAGATTGTGCACCCACATACATTGTTAGAATGCCAGTCACTCACAGTAATGAGAAAATGAAACACTGTGGGAAAAGGAAATACCTGAATACATTGCTGTTATGGTTTAAGTGTAGGGAATCACAACACTGGCACAAAGTTTCTTGTGCCAACTGCCAAAAGTGGTAAAGTACTATATGGTTGTCTACTTATATTTTTCTTACAGACAAGATGGACTGGTAGGGGGTAAAATCTCATTATCATTATAAATTACTAATTAAATAATTATCAATTAGATGGGCAGACAGAACTCATTCCGATGAATTCCTGAGAGGGCTTTCAGTAAAGAAAAACAGTAATTTTGATTTTTTTTAATCCATACTTCCTGCCTAAGGGCTCTAAGTAAAGATGATATATGGTATGCCCCCTGTTAGACTTTCATACAGTATATCCCATGTTAGAGCTCAGGGACAAACACTGAACTTTGGTGCACATGTAGACTTTTTTTTCAGTTTTTCATATAAATGGCTTTAATTTCACGACATTAATTAGGGTCCCAGGGTTATTTCCTAAGGAATAAAA
Organism: Dermatemys mawii; assembly: GCA_007922305.1. Taxonomy (NCBI): domain Eukaryota; kingdom Metazoa; phylum Chordata; order Testudines; family Dermatemydidae; genus Dermatemys; species Dermatemys mawii. The sequence goes on from ML677363.1 coordinate 18,587,834, forward strand.
ATTGTACTTTCCAGATTTTTACATGGCTTTGAAAAATTACTTTTTCCAAGTAACTGCTGGATTTTAAAAATGTGATATACAAAGAGCTTTTCTTGTGAGTTGGATCCGCATTTTACTTTGAACTAAAGCATTAAATGAGTATTTAACAACATATGCATCAAACACATCTGAAAACAGTACAGAGAGTATTTTAATGGACATCACAGTGTTCATTAACATCAAAATAGTAATGCAAAGTTAAACCCTGTGTCCATAGGTTTTAGCTATTAAGATCAGACCTTTGGGCAAAAGTACTAATGTCATAACACTGTGCATCAGAAATAATCCTGCCTAGCCCTGAAACTCTTATTCATGACAGTAAACCTTATTGAGGAAAGTAGTCTTATTGGCTTTAATGGAACTTTCTCAACTGAGCAATCATTACTCATATGAGTAAAAGCTGGTTGTTCACAGAGTGTCATCAGTTTCTGAGAACATGAGGGTACAATTATGCCAAAAGCCTCAGTGGTTAACTCTGATATCTTTCACAAGCAATGTTTTTCAAAGGCAATGGCTTTGTAGATTGAAGTGAGGAAGCAGGCTAATGTTTGGTACACAGACTTGACTGCAGGCCTGATCACAGAAGCATACACCAACAAAAAAACTGAGAATGGAAATAGTAACATGGAAGAGGGAAATTTAATTCCAAAGCCAGTTACATTTAAATATGAATAGAATTTGTTGCAGTATTGATATATATGTAGATCAACTCTGTCTTTTGTCAAGAAATATGGAGCTCTAGAGCACCTTTTGTTGCCGTCTTTGTTAGCTGTATGAGCCTGAAAGGAGTTGGATGCTGGTTTCTACTTCAAAACACATCACAATGTGGCTACCACAAAATAAATGTTGATAAATACATGAAATTACTGAAACGTTCACAACTGAAAAAAGAAAACTATTTTGCAAGGTCATCTGCCACTAGATGATTTAACAGAGTTTTGAACAAGGATTAAAAAACAGACAGCTGGATTTTTAAGTATTAGGGAACAGCTAATTCATTTTCATATTCAAGCAATATACTGAATTGCAGTTAAAATAAACAAAGATCACTGGGCTATTGAGTAAAATATCCACAAATATAATATAAATTACCTTGACAATAAATGCATTCTCACCTCCCTATTTTACTATTTTTCTGTGAGTTAGATTCTGGGATACTGTAGAATCGTAAGGGAAGTTCAAGATGGTGAGGTTCTTTAATGTGATTTACCTTGAGGAATACTTAATAGTGAAAGGGTACTATGTTGTTGTGTTGAGTTCTTGTTCAAGGTTCAGGATTGATGCACTTGAATCTTTCAGCAGGGAGTAGTTTTCCAGTGTGGCACAGCACGGCTCCAAATCAATAAGGTTAACAGATGTGGTGGCCACACAGTCAGAGGTGATGTGGCTGGCATTTTCGGTGCCAATGAAGAAAATTTCTGATGACGAGATGTCATTTTTGTGCCGGCGGTAATGTCACCCTGATTACCTAGAGCACATAGCCAGTTAGTATGTTAGCAGGACTGTAAATGGCCCATTAATCTGAATTATCTTTACAGGAACTGTTTGAAAAAATCTTGCTTTCCTCCAAATTACTGGCCTTTGTGTGATTCCTGAAATGCCAACAGCCGACTTGCTATATAGAAATGACTAAACACGGATGTCTAGTGTGGACCTTCACTGTATGTTTATAAACTCTCAACAAAGTGCTGTAAATCCTGAAAAATGTCAACCCAATAAATTTTGAATAAAATGCATATTTTTAAAAATAAATTTAGTATATTGTATCTGTTATGTTAGATAGATACAATATGTTGTCAGATATTTAAATCAGAAAGAGAACAATTCAATACAAGAAATTACAGTTTGTGCAATAATAGTAATACTTAATATCTATCTGTTAAATGAAGTATGAATATTTCCATATTATTCCTATTGTCTCCTAATTTTCTGTTACTTTTTTAAAAACATATGTAGAATGTTAATAATCCTTTCCAGAATATAAATGAATATACATTTCCAGACAACCTACAATGTGCAAGTATCTGACTGTACTGAAAAGCACAATTCATTTCTTTAAGTACCCTCTCTCTCTCTCTTGCCGAATATCTAAATCTCAGCAATTTGTAATTCAAAGTCCCTGCACATCTGTACCAAAGAATGAGCTGAACAAAATACAAGATTTCATATAGCTTATGTTGATTTGAGTTAATAGATTAAATTAAGGGAAACGTCAATAATTACATCATTCACTAAATGAAGTGTTTAATATTGACTCCTTCCTCTTATATTAATCTCTAATCGTTTTTTTACTTGCAGATACTTAGGTATCTCAGTTGAATATATAGATATTATTAATTTTACAGTGCAGGAGCACTGACAACTATGAACCACAGCTGAGATCAGAGTCCCAGTGCTGTACAAAACTAAAATAACAGACAGTCCCTGCCCTGAAGAGTGTACAATCTCAATCTGCAAAACAAAGGGTTGGGTGGATGGAAAGTAACAAAAAAGCAGAAGGAACAATGTAAGAGCTCATAAACATGTTAAGTCCATTATCTTTCTTTCTGTGGGATAATAATAGGCATGTAGTGGTTCTATTATACATCATAGCCTTCTAGCTGATTGTACAGTACTTTCTTAGGCAAAAAGGGATTAACTGCTGATTTTAGGAACTAAATTTTTCCCTCACTATGCCAAGGACTGTTCTTTCCAAGGTTGAAGGCAGATTTTGGCTAGATTGTTTTATGTATATAAGTACTGATCGGGGAAGTAGAACATGTTCTATGGAAGCAACACAGCACCCTGAATGATGGTTTTACTTATACTCTTACATGCTCATTAAACATGTTAAATAGTGGAACATATTAACTTGAAAATGCTTAAGGACTGGAAAAGGCTAGATAAAAAAAACTATGCTGAAAGGATCCATCTTAATTGAGTTGTAATCAGTTAGTATTGATCATTAGTCCTTTCTTTTATCATCATGATGAAGATTATGATGATAATGATGATGTCGCAATTGCAGCTTTTGGATCATAAAGGAAGGATGAAAATGTTGATCAGAAAGGAAGAATGATAACTCTTTCTTGTGTCAAGCAAACAGAGGCTGTAGTACTGTGACTGTTACTGTGGGATTCCTGGTAAAGTCTGCAAATATTTTTAATAAACAAAATCTCTCTATTTTGAATGTACCTTTTCCACTGGTATTTTCAAAGTGTCAACCAATTATGCACTGATATGAAAAAGGATGTAAACTTAGGGCAAATATCTTAAAAAAATTTTGTGACATTTTCAACTTTAGTCTTTCCACAGGAAAGCAGTTCTTTTTGCCAGTCACACATTCAAAAATCATGTTTCATTTGAATAAATTAACACATTTTGTGGGAAAAATTAATTCCAAGAAAGGAAAAATAAATAGAAAAGCAATTTAAATTGTGTATTTTACAGGGGAAGCGGGGTGGGGGGGAACATTGTCATGTGTATGACAGCTCAGCTAATTTGATGGGCTTTGATGTTAATTTAAGGTTTGCTTTAATTTCAAAACATATTTTTTCACTTAATAAGGGAAACAAAGGAAACTTTCAACCAGTTTGTTATCTTGGAATGTTTTGGCTTCTCAAATGTGAGAACATGATTGTTTTTATTTCCAGGAGGAGATAATAACATTGAAGCACTAAAAAAGAGTCAAGGCAGCTTGCACAGCACAGGAAGTTCACAGCCAGAGACTTAATTTCCCACACAATGTACTGTGCAATGGGCCCATTAACATAGATGAATAGGCTCTTTAAAGGTTTTTTTTTTTCCTAGATATGCAGCTGCCGCTGAATGGTGATATGTTAATAAGGTACTCACATGCCTATTCTTCAGGTACTCTGGCATTCTCTACCTAGGTAATCTCCATCTAGGAAAAGCTGTTAGGGGGGTTGTATCTGCTACCACACCTTCAATTATACTAACACCTGCACTGATAATCCACGCAAGGTAAACTAGTAGGGGGCCTATGGCCTAAATCCATCCCCTTCTCCCCCAAAGTCAGATCTCAGGGGGGAGAGGAGGAAAAAGGAAAAGGAAAAAAAAGTAAAGTCACTTTTATTACACATCAGTGGGAACATTCTAAAAAAGCTTTCATGCCTAGGAAATTGTTATTTCTTCAAACAACTGACAGCCTGCAGAGGAAACTCTAATGGAAATCCAGCTCGTGCATTGTTATGCATGGCCCTCATGTAGATACATGGGGGTGGATTAAGTTAGCTTCCAAAGGGTCTATTGTGTGCAGCATTAATTTGCAGTGCTCTTGATATTTGAGTTTGAAGGTTTTACAACCTTTGTGTTTACTTAGATGCAGTGTATCCTACGTTTGTTTATTTCCCTCTACAGTCTCTGATTACCCAGTAAATGTTACATTTATCTTTATTAACTTTCAATATGTTGCTATAAGTCACAGAGAATGAAATAATTACAAACTCTTGCAGATTTATTAATTTTAGAACTTTTGTGCTTCCCGGTCAGAGTTTAGTTCTCTCTATATGTAAGAAACTAAAGAAATAAAGTCACTTTCATAGAATGGTTCCCTTTCCTGGTAAAACTCTGATGTGATCATACATTTCAAAAAAATAAGTACAACCTTCCAAAACACTGGAAGCTTAGGTGAAATTAACATGATTTTCCCTTACCGGGAAGGAAAAGAAAATAGAAAAATGTGCATATCGCTTTACAATGAGCCCAGTCTTTGCAACAACACTGAGCTCTTGCAATTATTTTTATTGTCCTCATGTTATGTGTGGTCTACTTTGTCAGAATTAGCTAAGATAACGTTTTTTTTTAATTTACCGCTCATCTTCCTCCACTTTTAAGCTGCAAAAAAAACGTTACTTTTACTATGTTGCATTAACTTGTTGTGTTATTGTTTTCATATAGAGCTTTAAATATACAGCAGATGGACATTTACGTAAATTCAACTTTCCAGTGAGATTTAAACTCAGAAGAGCCTAATGGCTTTTTATATGAACTTGTCAGGGATGTCTAGAAGTGTTAGTTTTTCAATACTGAACAAAGAACTTAAAGTAACTTGTACACTGTAAAGAAAGCATGATCCTAATCTGAACTAAAGGGCTCAATTGAATAAAAATACCTTATGCCTGAGTAACTCAAGTTATGTGCTTCTTTCCTTCCCCTCAGCCCCCTTACATGGAAGTCAGCCAGCAGTATGCTTTGTATTAAAATAGCAAAAAAGAGTGTCTTATAAAAATAAGTGCCTGACTTACAGTACATGGGTTTGAGTAGTATCACGTGAAAAAATTACTCAAAAACACTAAAAAATGTGTTTTGCAAGAAAGACCCCAGGACATTTTGAGGCCTGTTCTTGTGGAAAATGTCTGTGCTAGTTAATTTATTAACAGAAAATAAATTATCTCCTTCCATGCTCACTCACTGAGTGGGCACAATGTTAGTAGTATTTGGCTTTGACACAATAAAACTTTATAGCTTGCTTTTGTAATAGGTGGGACCCATTCAGAACCTGTTTCAGTTTGATAAGAAATAGGCCAAAACCAATCCCTTAGATCCGTAAGATTCCAAATCTTGAGGAAGTCCAGATCTGAATACAAACTTTGAGACACTAGATCTTTTCTAAAGCACTGGTAAATAATGATGTTGGGGGAAGAAGGAATTGCATTTCCTACATCTGTCTGAAGTGTTGTGCTAGTATTGATATTGTATAAAACAATGGTACAGCCTCTACTGGAACACTGCAATACCTCAGACAAGATATTGCAGAATAAGAGGGGGATCAGAGAAGGGCAATGAGAAGATCCTCTGAAGCATCAGGTTTTGGTCGCTGTTGGAGACAGGATACTGGATTAGTTGGATGAGAGCTCTGATATACTATGGCAATTCATACATTGCTATGTCCCTAGTACATAATTATTATTAGACCATTTTTAATTGAAATTTTACTCAAGTAAAACTCCCATGATTTCACTGGGAATTTTACCAGAATAAAGACAGAGAAAAAAACTACATACGGACTTAAGGACTTGGCCCATTACCATTCATAATTGTATATAGTGTCAGGCTGGAGTAGCGGCCATATGGGTGTGAATGGATGCTGCACAAGGTGCATGGTACTGTGAAAGTTTAACCCACTTTCTCCACTGTAGCAGGCCTGTTTTATAGGTCTGTGTAAAGGATGTGATATGCTCATGGCTCTGCCTCCTACCCATCCCTCCACATCCCTTCTGGGATACCACATGCTCCTGAAGGTCAAAAGAGAGAGCAATCCCTGCACTTCCCTGAAAGCAGGATCTGCAAGTATGAAAGGCTTTTGTGAAGGCTGCTCCAGGGAGAATGAGGCTTTTTGCATGATCCCTTGCTCTTGCCCATAAGAGCCGACTTTCTAATGTGCTGGGGGTGCTCCCGCCTGCACTGCCTAGGCCCCTCCCCCCACTCCACCCCTTCCCAAGGCCCCACCTCCAGCCTGCCTCTTCCTGCCTCATTCTGCCCCTTCCCCCTTCGCGGAGCATGCCCTACCCTCACCTCTCTCTCCTCCACCCAGTGCCTCTTGCACGTCGTGGAGCAGCTGATCCATGATGGGTGGGAGGTACTGGGGAGGAGTGGGAGTTGCTGATCAGCAGGACTGCTGGTGGGTGGGAGGCGCTGATATGAGGGCTGCACCCACCACTTTTTTTCCATGGGTACAGCTCCTAAGCTCTTGCCTATCGACAGAGGGCTTGTCACAAATCAGTCCATAGCACCAATCTGCATGCACCATGGAACTTTCCAACCATACAAACAACATGCCAGATTTTGTGAAATGCTGTGCACCTTCAATTCCCAGTTGATGGCACTCAGCTCCATTCAGGAGGCATCTAGCAGCTTGAAAGGCCAGTCAGTCCCATAACCATTAGGAACATATTCACACAATGTATTAAGTCAGGCAATCACATTTCCCCAAGGAAAGCATGGTGCTAGCTATTAAAACTTCTGGCGCAGTCAACATACCTTTTGCCAAAATCATTCTCTTTTTTAAGCCAATGATTAGTCCAAATTCATCAAAAACTAGCACAAAGTCATTGCAAAGCTGCTGGAACTCCTCTTCAATGTGCACAAAGAGCGATGCATTGTCCGTAAAATGCAGTTTTTTTATTGGAATGTGTTAGCTTTGCTTTTTGTTCTTAGACATGCCACACAGAAGAGTTTTCCATCTGATCTGGTAGAGACACCTACACCCTCAGTGCTAGGTGAGAAAGCATGATGAAGCAGGAGAGAGAAGAATATACCAAAGAATGTTAGTGCCAAAATAAATCCCTGTTTGACACCACTGTAGAGTTTTCTGAACACTCAGCATTCAGCTATTTAAGCTTTACTCTGTAATAATGAGCGCTAAAAACTTTGTCTTCTAAATGAAAGCTAAGGTGCTGAAGTAATCCCCCTAACTCCAGCAACTGGGGCTCTAAGAAAAAACAGCAGATATTATGAGATTCACACTGACATCATGAGAGTGGGCAACACATAGCCAAATAAAAATTATAATGTATATGAAACACTGACCTGATCATCCAAGATGACCAAGAAGCTTCCCAAAGCCAGATAGCTAATGATAAAACCAACCACCCCACACATTCCAGCTTTGCACATGTATCCATTAGTAGCAGCAGTGGGGGCAGGAGGTGGCAGCTGCAAACAGGCAGGGATGACAAGTTTTATATTTTACTTTTGCAACTGTGAAAACATTTTTGATCACTGATCTCATTTCTTGAATGGTTGATATAATTTTGTGGGTCTGCTGACAACAAAACTTTCACAGGCCCACGAAGCTGCCTCCCATCTGTATATTTTTGTAGTATTAACATATACTGTGTGTGTGTGTATTTCTCTAGTAGTGAGGGTATTTATTTAACGTATGAGGTATGAACTCACTGTATGTTAAATCTAATTTTATGCAGCTTTCTTTTGAAGAACTCCCAAACTCCTGCAGCCCACCCCATGGAAGAAAGAAAATACCAAGGGGCAACATATGCCTCCAAACTACTCTCTTCTGTTTCTTATTTGTGCTTTCCTAGAGCATTCATTTCAGGAAATGAGTGTTCAGTGTTGCTGGATCTGCAGTATGGGAATAAAGGAGTCTGAGCAGAAGTGCACACAAAAGATTACAGTTACACTAACTAGGTCTCCACTTTAGCTGCACCACTCCCAAGGAAGAACAATACGTCCCCAAGCTCACAGCATGATGGGGTAGGGTGTAGGTTGCACCATCAGGTAGGCAGCAGACCAGGCTGGTGCAGAATGGGGTGGGGCAGGGCCCTGGCTCATCCTCTCCTATCACCACTGTGGCAATTTGCACCTCCAGTGATGCATGGATGGAGCAGTCCCTGTGCTCTCCTGAAGGTAGGGGCATCTATTGTTGGGGTTGGTTTTGCTTTGAGCAGGGGACTAGATGATCTCCTGAGGTCTCTTCCAACCCTAATCTTCTATGATTCTATGATTCTCTCTGGCCCTTACCCAGGCATGCAAGGGCGGGGAAGGCTCTTTGCAACACCCTTTGTGTCACCTCACAAAGATCAGAAACAATCTAACCCTCAATTTGCTCCCAAGTAATACAATACTGAGCATTACAAGCGCCTTCAAATCTGGATTCACAGCAGTGTGAAACACTAGTGAGACAGATTCCAAATTGCTTATGTCCGTTATATCACACACAACGTGTTGACGAAAGGAAAACCTGGGAAACGTCTTTCAGACTTTAGGGGACTGCTGTGCTGTTATAGGAGAAGGAATAGTCAGCCTCTTTAGGAGCTCACTCTCCAGCTCTCTGATTGGCCTGTGGGAGGGAAAAGGTACGAGAGAAACGGCAAAAGGTATCAAAGAGGAGAATGGATGATCAACAAAGGAGAAAACAAAAGGGACTGAGAGCATCTTTGAAACTGTCCACCAGTCTGTCCGCTATCACCCTTCCCCAGTGGTTCCTGGGCTGTGGTGGGAGCAACACAGATAAGGAGACACTTTCTTAAGGAGTTAATTCACAGGAGCCTTAGGGACTTCCCTAGCTACAGCTGGGATCTGCAGCGAAGCAAAGTAAGGCCTAGCTAGAACCCTCTGCTCCCCCAGCATGTTCATAATCCCTTGATGTCAGTGATGTGAACATATTTTCTGTCTGAATGGTTGTTTGCCCCAACATCTCCCCCTTTTCCTCCTTCTCACAGTAACTTGGCTGTGAACCTCTTTCCCCACTGCCCTTCATGCTCTTCCCCATCCTGCCCTGCCGCTCAGTGTGTCTATTCTCCTTCCTTCTTTGTCACCCTCTTTCTCACTCCTTCCTGCTATCACTCACCCTTCCCCTAATTTAAATGTATACATTTCAGAGAAGCAGCAATGGTGCAAAGCCAAGTGCCCAGAATATCCTGAGCACTTTGCGTGTGCACTGTATTCCTTTCCCCCAAAATGTTTTCTGTCTTTGTCCACTTAGTTTGCAAGGTCTTTGAAGACAGGGATCGTCTCTGATGGTGTGTTCGTAGAGCACCTAGCACAATGGGACCCGTTATCCTAGTTGCAGCTTCTGAGAGTTACTGCAGTACAAACAAACTAAGGGCCAGACCCCTTTTATATTTCCCTCCCCACTCACTTTGCTCTGAAGACCAGCTCATGGCTGGCTCTCACACAGATGCATGGGAATGGTAGAGGAGGCAGAAGAGACATCCCTTGTGCTGTCTGTATAAGGGCATTTCCCCGTGCTGTGCATTTCCAGTGGAAAGGAAGGAGGTGGAACCCTAGCCACGGTGCCTCCTCTGTATCAGCTGGCTGCAAAATTGATAGTGGAGCCCCCACACCTCAGTCATACACCAGGAAGCTCCAGAAAAGATGTGCTCCCCTCTGGTCAGTTCTACACCTCCCCATAGCTGGTCCCATTTCTTGCCTGGATTCTTTGCATATAAAAATCACCACAAAATTTTGATTAATGAAGGTTACCTCCACTGAGGAAATGTTTATGGTAATACAAGTATAAAGGGCACAAATTTATATTAGGTCATTTTAGAGGCCAAGGATTCAGCCTCAGACTCTTGTTTTTACATGCACATTGAGCTCATTGCATGCACAAAAACAAGGTTAGGATGTATTTTTGGCATGCAAATTGGGCCAATTGGAATGCAAAATGGGCACGTGCTCATTATTACTTGCACATGCAAAATTGTACAGTGCAAAAGAACAGGATAGTCAGCATCTTAGGGCTAGCTGAACATGGGGAGGGGTCTATTTTTAAATTCATGTATTGTATTGTATTAATTACAGACCCTCAACTAATATTAGGTCACTATTGTGCTAGCCGAAGCACAAACACATATTTGGAGCCAGACCTTGCCCAAACAATCTACATGGGAATATGTAAAGCCCTTGCATAGCAAGAGGAAAATAGCTTCGTTCATGTTGACTTGCCAGCCGCACATCTGCTGAAGAAATATGTTAATCAGTTGTTTTCCGGACAATTAATGAAAAACGACAGGATTTTGTTTTGTTCCTTTGTAAAAACAAAACGCAGTACCACAGAAAAACTTCCCGGCTAACCGAGCAAGGAGAATGTGGAGTCCAGTAATAGACATCGCTCACACTGGAGTCTGCATCTCTCAGACCCTCTGCTGCTCCTGGAGGCAGCTTTTAACTGCAAGCTTCAGTGTGGTGTGGCTCAGAGACAGCCGACATCATAGCTGAGCACTCTGGTTTCTGCCTCATCCAAGCAGCCCATTCAAACCACCATTGAGCAGGGGCAGGGCTTGCAGGGAGCCGAGGTAATTGTTTTTATACTAAATATCTGGCAAAAACATAGTCTTGTGCAGTTGGAGGGACACAAGGTGGGCTGGGAGGGGGGACTTGAGTAAAAGCTGTCACTGAGAAATGAAGGAGCAGACATTTTCTAAAATAAATACTTTCTAATGTAAGGGACTGAAATAGGAGGGTGAGATGCTGCAGCGGGGAGGAATTATAGCTAGGAAAGGGAATGGATTTAAACTCTGTGTGACATGGAATTAGTTTTTCTAATACTATCTTCTTCTTTTTTAGGCTAGCTATGAAGTTTTGGAAAAAAAGGGTTTCATACACTCACTGAAGGCAATGGGAAAGCACTGTGTTCCCAGATGGTGGTTCTTATCTATGCCAATTTTTTTTTTTTTGTCCTACTGAAAAGGGCTGGTTAGGGAATAAAGTCCCATGTAATTTCCAGCAGTGACAATTTAATCAGTTCTATGACTTTAAAAAAAAGGATTCCCTCATTTTCATATTTGCATATTTAATTTTTGCACTTGCATGTACATTTCTGTTATCTCCAAATCCACATGTTGCTATTTGTCTCTGTAGTGAAAGAATTTTTATTTCCTGTGGGCAATGTGAAGCCTGACTTGCATGTAAAAAGAGCCAGTGAAAAATCATCCCTTACTGAAATAAAGTGAGCTGGCATGCTGTGCGCTTTGTGAGACTATTCCACTTGCAACCACTGCCTGTAACGCACAATGTATAGATGCAGCATGACCTGCTTATTTTAAATACTAGCCATAACTGTAGCTAGAGCTCAATACTGCCATCATTGTAAACGCTCAAAAGGGCTCAGTATACCACATATATAGTCGCTGAGTGGTGGGTGGGGAAAAATAAATGACTAAATATACCAGAAATCAACCCTATTTGGCCAGCTGAATGTGCTGAACAATCACACTGTTCAACTTCCAGAGACATAGAGATGCCAAATCTGGGCTATAAGGGGCACCCCAAGACTTATGAGAACATTCCAGTCACTCAGTGGCTGGATTTAGACTGTTATTCATTTTGCTCAGCCATTTTAGATTCATCCTTCAGATAAATGACTTTCAATGGTACTTAGGCTCTTAAGTCATGTAGGCACTTTTGAGAATATTATACATGGTTACAACCAACCAACCCAACACACATAGCGGACAGGGTTCCCCCTTTCAGTCCTTTTTGTTACAATACAGCTTCACCTAACTGTTGAAGTCATTGGACAGGGATATTTTTTAAGGTATTTTATTACAGGGGCTGTCTACTATTTAGTTACGGTTTACAAACTAAGGGTTTATTCCAACTTCCACTGAAGTCAATGGAAGAATCCCCACTGACTCCAATGGGAGTTAGAAAAAATAATTTTGCTCTTTACAAAATATTTGGTTTGTTTTGTTGAGGGGAGAGCCACTCACCCACAGCTCTCATCTGCTCCCAACCAATTCAGGTTTACCTGTGTCATGGGAATGCACTGAATTCCTGCATCTTCTCATCTTCTAATAGAGAGTACCTCCAACTCACGGGTCTTGCTGATGCTTCTGTCACTTGTTGCTGCACTGTGCCACCATCTTTCTTGCTGCCGGACATGCATGCCATGCTCCTCTAGTGGAAAGAGAAATGTTTCATATATCTTTTTTAACCCAGTGAATTTAACAGCACTGAAAAGTGACACCCAAGGAATACTACACTGTATGACATTTACTCTCTCCCGGGCACTGGCTGTGATGGGAGACACTGTTGGATCACCCTTAGGATACTACTGTTTTGTGCTAATGAAGTACAAAGCGCTGGCATTCTAACAAGCTCTGTGCTGCTGATGGTCTCACTCCCATGCCCATTCTAAGCATCTGAATCTGACTGTTTGCAAGAGTTTCTTGAGTAGTGTAATCAGCACCCAAATATCAGTCAAACCATAATGCCATACTGTATACTCTGACTTGTGAGAGCGCATGTGGAGGGAACACAAAGAGCCTCCACCTCTTGTGTCACAATCAGAGTGTCTGCTCCCTCCGTTCATCGCCCTCTGTCCCAAAGAGATTCACATCCTTGTGTCCCTGGGACCACAGAGCAGTGCAGTGTTGCATTGCCACTAACTCAGGACTCCAAAGAGTTAATTTAATTTGTGCTGAGTGTATACACGGCTGCATATGCTTTTATATCAGCCCTTGTGGACAAGTCATCTAGCATTTAATAGAAAAACACACATTTCCTACATCTTTTTTTCACCATCTTATAGACACATAGTCCCTGTTACAGAATTCTATAGGATGATTTAAAAAACTTTATAGAAATATATAGTAGCAATATCATTATCTATTTAAGTATATAGGTTCCTACAGAGTATTTTTTATGGAATCTTATTGCCGGGTTCCATCCCTATTACATTATAGAGGACTTTTTCATAAAGGAATATACTTAAAGTGTGCAACTAGTATTAAATATTCAAAAATATTCTTATGATTCAGATTTTTAAAATATCTGTAGGTAAAGAAATTCAAACTGTCACTCAAATGACAAGGTGGGTAAGGTCTATCTTTCATTGGACCAACATCTGTTGGTGAGAGAGAAGAGATGTGTGTGGCTGAAAAGCTTGGCTCTCTCACCGACAGAAGTTGGTCCAATGAAAGATACTACCTCACGCCCACGGTCTTTGTAATAGCCTGGGACTGAGATGGCTACAGTTACACTGCATACACTCAAATGACCTGAGTTGTTTAAACTGTGATTCATGATTGCGTATTCCAAACATGTAAGAAATTCAGCCCATTCCCACAGGGCTCTTTCTAATGCCCCAAATTGCAATTTGAAGCATTATGCTAGTTGGGATTAATCAGGAAAGAGATTAATGCACCCCATCCCACCAGTTGATCTACATGAATGGGACTTAATGCCAACACAGAATCCCAGGGTATGGTTACACTTACAAGATTATAGCGCTATAGGTTATAGCGGTCCCCTTATACAGTAATATGTATAGCGCTATTGTATGTCCACACTCAGATGCTCCTGCGGTATAGCATGGCCACATTTGGGGCACTTAATGCGGCATTAAGAGCAGCGCATTAGGGCAGGTATCCCAGCATTCAGCTGGGTGCAACGTGCTTTTTAAACGAGGGGGATGAGGGGGGACGCGTTGTGTGTATGCGGAAGGAGAGAGACAGTGGTTTTTCCGTTTTTCTGAAAGCCTGTCAATGAGCCTCCGTTCACAGAAGGCTTTGTTTTCACACAGGCTCCCTCCTTAAACATTTGCATTGCTTATCTGCCGAGTTAAGAAAGAAACTCTAAAGAGGTACTTCCGCATTCCTCCAGCCGAGTTCAAAACAAAGGGAAGAGACGTCAATTGCCTTAAATGGCTCTAGGCATCTCAAGAGATCACTTGTAGCGCAGTGGGTGTCCACATTCTTGCTGTAGCGCTACAGCAGCTGCGCTACAGCCCTTATTCCCCATGCGGAGGTGGATTAATAATAGCGCTATAACTCAGCAGTTACAGCGCTATTAGTGCCTTGCCAGTGTGGACGGGGAGTAGGTTATAGCGCTCGTGGGGGCTTTATAGCGCTATAAAGTGCCAGTGTAACCATGGCCCCAGTTAACTCAATGGGGAATCACCAGGGTGTCTGTCCATGCAGGGCAGCTGGCAGGATTGAGGCTCACATCCAGATCGCCATCAATTACTGTAATTTTAAATATTCAAAAACTATTTAAACAGACCCAAATCCTACAAAGAGTCCTGCATGTGAAGATTTCTGCTAACACAGGATGTCTCAGGGCTCTGAGTGGGAATAAGGTCCACATATACAGATCTCCATGAAGGATCAGGGCTTGATTTTATGCCTTCTGAAATGAGTGGCATTGTAGTCATGCAAAATATTGTGTGTTCCGCTGAGACACGGAAGATTAAGAAATATGAAGCTGTCAGCCAACCCACACTCAGCAGAAACTGTGCCTATTGTGATGACTAGAGGGGAAAGAATAAGAGGTATCTAAGGAATGAAGGGAGTTGCTGGATCCAACCCCAGGAATGATATGACTGCACTCAGAGTGAGGAAAAACTGTGTAGAAAAAGAAGCAATGGGGATACTGAATATTGGGTTCTTATCTGATTTGCAGACTCTAATTATTCTGGAATCCTGGATTGGGTAACTAATTCAGTGCAATCAAATACCATAGAGATGAAAACCTTAGAAATGCCTATGATAATGGCAATCCATAAACACTGTATTGTCCAGAAATTGAATTCCTAGGCCTCCATTATATATAACATTTTTAAATGAAAGAGCATATTGATGAGTTAGGTAACTACTAATGGGCTACAGAACCTTTTGCCTGTAGCTCATAAATTTGACTCCAGCTGAGGTTGGTACTGAATGGAAATTGTAATTATTTAAATCACTAACAAATATGTATATTAAACGTATGGTAGGGGAAATACATGAGTGTTTTACAGTTTAGAAAGGACAGAGTTTCAACTTGTCCCTCCCTACAAGAAATTTGAAATTCAGCTTAAAATGCTTTTGTCTTATATTCATTTATTATGAATCTCTATTCATTTTCTAGAAACATTTAATCTAAAATTTCCCCTCTGGTGTAATTACCACAAAATGGCCTGTGGTAAATGAAGCTAGCATATTTTTTCCAATAGAAAGGCTTCTAAGTTATAAGGTTAAGAGGACTCTTCAACCAATGGACCAGCCTAATCGGTTCAAAATTGACAAAATTCTTCTTAATTAAATTTCTGCTAAATTACATGTAACAGATTTGTAGTCTGTTTTTCCCAACAATAGATGTCTCCCCTCTTCACCCTCCCATCTTTTTGGCATGAACTGCATCCTTTGGCAATTCCTTTGACTTGCAGCATCATTGGCGTGGTTAGACACATTGCTTTATGTCAGTACGTCATATTGAGATTTCATACCATTAAAAAAAGAGTAGACACCTCACTGGAAAGACACATGAAACAAACAAACAAAAAATCACACTGTGCTGCTTCTCTGAAAAGTGAGGTTCTGAATACTCCAGATTTTCATTTAACTAAAAATGAGATTTTAAAACTCTTCTAAAATATGTAAATACCTACTTTAAAAAATTCTGCTGGTAAAATAACAGGTGCATATTGTTTCTGTGTATGGCTGGAAGTACGAAAAAAGGCATGTAATACATACACAAAAGCAGATTTTGGCCCCAGTTCTGCTACTCTTTCTTCTACTGGGTAGTAACTTATGCTGGCAGCAGACCTACTTATTTCAATGTGCTTCTTGTAAAGTACTACACAATGAGATGCAGAATCTGGCCATTAATTAATTAAAAAACATGGAATTTAAATGTTTGGATGTATTGCTTTTTATGTAACATTTTCTTGAGTATAAGAGTTCATTTTGGAATCATAACAGGTTATACTTGAACCCAATCCCTTTGGTGTCAGTATAAAGTTTTCCCTGTGTAGAACTGCAGATTCAGGACAAAACTGTCTCAAGTATGAGCCATATAAAAATTATGGGACACCACTTTTAATAATCAGTATTTATCAACATGCGACATAACCTGTCTTCAATCAGAATTCGTAAATATGTTGCTCATTCAAACACTTGTCCAGTTTATTTCCTGAAAGATGAGATAAATGCAAGATGTACAGCGTTAGCAAAAAGAACAGTAAAGAGAAATGATTCATGAGGAAAAACAGAGCAGTTTCTGGAACATTCCGTGAGTACTCTTCTGAATCCTTCCAGGCAGCTGAATTCTACTTAGAAAGAATAAACTGCCACCTTGATATAATGCGGTCCTCGGGAGCCAAAAAATTGTACCGCGGTATGCTTGAAACTGTGTTATATTGAACTTGCTTTGGTGTCGAGCATTTCCATTATGACTAGTCAGCAAAACATTTCTGTTATAACTAACACGGTGTATGCAGTAAATAAATCTGTTCTACGATGGTTAAATTGTATCTTCTTTCTTTTAATTACAACAATTATTTTGTAAGCTTACTTAAAAGATACAGTGTATTAATAACACAGTACTAAACAATTCTAAATGCAACCATGTGGGCTAGGTTTCATCATACATCAATCACTTGGTCTGTGTGTAATGCTTAAGAAAATGCAAAAATTTACATAAAATATCAGAAAAATGCCTTTAATTATACATCCTTACAAATTGTTTAAAAAAGGACTTGGTATTTTAGCAAATAGGAGCATGGACCACTTTGTCAACTATGTTCTTTGTAGATTGTTAAGTAATATAAACTGTTAACTATTAAATACACTGTAGTTTGAAAACATTTTGGAGATGGGAATTTTTACTTATAGAAAAGATTAAAATGAAGCCAAAAAAGGTAAAGTAATAGAGGTTTTTGGTGTACAAGATGCTTTCTGATTTCAGATGCACCCCTTAACATTTTTTTTAATTTTTAAAAAAACTTGTTATACTTTGTTGCTTCATGCTACTGTCAGCCTTCTTCTTCACCAGGTCAGTTATGGATTTTAACTGCACTATTTGCAGTCTAGCCATAGCAAGGCTTTCTAGCCGCTTAAGATCAATCTCTAACCAGCAGCTTTGGGCGGTGGCTCTGAGGGTTCTTCATCACTATCCTCAGGGCTAGACACGTTTTGTGAGGCACCAGATGGTTGAGGGGCAACAGTATGAATTATATCTTTTTCTAAGGCATGTCATCATTACATCATATAGGTCACCAATGCTTGTTTCAGTTCTCCCCCAAATGCCTTCCTCCATCAAAATATCTCCTCTGTTATAAAGAGGATGACACATGAGACTCATACAGATTGGTTTATAATTGACTGGGGGTCAGGAAGATGGACAGCTAAAATCAAATTTATAACGAAAAACTAGTCACAGCCTTAGCTATGGACAGTCTATTGTAAATAATACAATATTCTGTAGACCTGTTTCTGTGAGACACTGGGCATGACTCAGCATCCCCTTACTTCAATCCCAATCCTCCTGCCTGGCAGAATATTATGAAAATAGCACTTTATTATTATTTATTTATTGTTATCATTATTGTGAAAAAACATTCTTAATTGTATTCCAGCTTATTTTGTTTACCCAAATTTAGCTTTTCTTGTTTTGGAAAAGGGAGTGAGGGAGGGGTCAGGGAGAAAAGCCAGTTTGTGCATCGAAAAACAAATCCAGTGCCCAGCTTCTGGCCTGAATATCCAGGGCTGGGCTGTTGAATGGGCAGAAAGGTAGAAGAATCCTTCCCTGTATGCCATGGAGTAGTTGCAGAGCCTTTCTGTGTACATGTCCCTCCTCATGGAGGAGAGGTTGGGAAGAGCTGCACTGCACCTGATCATCCACACCAATCCTCCTCCTGCCCAGCCTATCTGTGTTCTGTGTGTGCTGTTGCTTGGAGACCTTACAGAGCAGGGCTTGATCCCTTATAGAGGACACAAAGCCCACATCCAACTCTGACGTCTTGTACAGCAGAACTGCAATGGCTCCATGGCCACGCAGCCCTCTATGGCCACAGAGGAGGGGTCTGGATTTACCCTCTTACGCAGACTTAAGGATGCTATGCACTAGAGTAAATTTCACTTCTTGTGACTAGCGCCATCCAGTTAAACATGGAAAAAAAGATGACTGGATACATACATAAAAGTCAAAAACAGGTTACTACAATGGGCCAATTTCTGCAGCCCATAGTCCCTGCTCAGTCTCAACTCCCATATTTTTCAAATAGGAGCTAAAATTGAGAGAGGATTTGGCCCTCTTTGGAATTTGGCCCTTTGATTCTTTGGAAATGCAACTTGTAATTACAAGTGCTGTATACCTTAAGTTGTTACACAATCTGAGGGAACTGGTGTGGAACTTTAGGGAATTCTAGCAATGGTGCCTGACTGTGAATCTATTACTCTCACTGGTGAGCAGTTCCCACTCTAGTAGGCTCATTGAAGTTAACAGCTGTGTGTGTAACTGTTCACCCATGGAAATTAGGGGTTCTCAGTCCATCCTTGGCCCTTCTGGAAGCCAAATTAATGAAAATATACACGGAGGCTATATTTGCAAAGTACCAGTAAATTGTAGTATGGTGACTGTACAGGATTGCAATTCCTCCGGCTGATAATTCACTAATGCATAAGCTATCTAAACTGGGCACCCTGGTAATTTAAAAACTGAGTTACAATGAGGGTTAGAGTCTGATGCAGGACAATACTATCATTTTTAAAATGACTGTAATCTAGTTTTGTGTTATAATAAAAACCAGAAGTAAAAGTTTAGTACCAGCTTTTTATTTTGTTTTAGGCTTTCATGTTGACCTCTGCTCCACAAAAACTTAAAATCTGTTTTACATCAGAAGCTGCAGGGATATGAGAGTACATGGGAAATGGACAGGTCTGGGAACCTATAGAGGACCTATTAAGTTTGTTGAACTCCAGTGGGACTGATGACATAGCCAAAGAGAAACAAACAGCATGTAATAGGTAGGATTTAAATATAAATAAGGACACTTTGAAGTTACAGGTTTTTATTGACTATGAATATTTTCAAAACAAAATTGCCATTTCTAAAAATAAATATAACTAAGTAAGAACCCAAAGCCACAAAGTTCCAGGACAGGAAGACAAAGGATATAAGAGGAAAATAAGCACACAGAAGTGCTTTATAGTGCTAATATTTATTCACCAATCAAGTAAGTGAACTAAATTACCCAATTTTCTCTTATTAAAAATAACTCAGTTATTTGATTTCAGATTATCTGGTTAAATTAAATCTTTAGGACACCCATCAAAATTGATGAGGGAGAACCACTAGCTGGCGGGATTAATACAGGGATCTGGACATGAAAACTCAATTGCAGAGCCTAAATTTAAGTGTCTAAATAATCACAGCATCTAACTTGTAAAATCACTGGCACTTTTATACTACAAACAATTATGCATTTGCACCAAAATATCTTTTTAAAAATAGTGTTTAAATATTTGAATCATGAGTCAGCCTTTATTAGCTGATTAAGATCTACAGCTTTTCCCCAGCACTCAATATACAAAAAGACCAAGATCATTTGCATTATCTATGCATGGTTTAATAGTGAGAATATTAACCATTCTTCTACCAGTGCTGATCTTTCCCAGTGAAGGGGCCTTTCATTAAATTCTGTCCACTGGAGTCAAAGCTCATATTTCAATGCATTCAGTCTGAAAAAAAAGTGGGGGGTTACAGTGGCACAGTAACAGCAGTTGAAAACAACAATCTGAAAAGCTGAAGCTCGTGAAATATAGTGGTTTGCTGTTAGAAAATATCCATGTGTTTCCCCATAAAATAATCTATCACATTGCCAAAGATGAAAAATAAAAATCCAATAAGAAGACACAAAATTAGAGTAGGAACGGTCTAAATTGGAAGGGAAGAAATCTGACCTACCTGAACTGAAATGTCACCATTCGAATGACTGTCCTTCCTAGCTATCATTCAGATCATTTATTTAAAGCTCAATTTAATTGCACGTTACAAGCCACTCTTGCAAATACTTATGCATTAGTGTAATTTTACTTAACGGTACAGGCCCTTTCACTGTGATAAAAGTTATAGGTTAGAACAAAGTGTCCTGTAATAGGAATGTGCAGTAAAACATCATGAACTATTTTCTAAGGCATGATATTTCTAAGAAGACAGCGGGTTTTCCACTGAAATTAAATTTCTTTGATTCCAATGGCTATTGAAGCTATTAGATACTGGAGGTGTTTGTCTTCTCAGAAAGGCAAATTCATGGTGCTAGTGATCTGTGTAAAGAAGCCTAAGATTATTTTAAAAATACACGAAGTGATAAACAGACTTGTTTCATTATGAACATATTGAAAGCTACAATGAAATCAATGTAGACTGGATCCTACACATTGAATTCTTGTGTACAAAATCATAGCATGAAAAAGGTGAATAGGACAAGGAGAACAGAGAGACAGATAACTAAAATAGTGAGAGTGCTGATAAGAGGCCAAAGGTAATTTCTACTTAGTTACAAGAGTAAGGCCTTAGGAAATTGGAAGGTTAAGGACTACAAGGCATGGGAAATGTCCTTACACAAAGGGAATGGGAAGTGGATTAGAGACACGGAATTCCCATCCTGACATGGTGCAGGTGTAGTTATTGGTCAATGACTGCATATTATAATACAGGTTGTCCTGATATACCATCACAAGGCATGTGCATCATCACCATCTGCTCACTGTGGACCAAAATAGCTTGAAACAACACACTTGAAAAAGATATGTCCAATTTCATGAAAAAATGGTCACAGTCTTGGACAGCCCAGTCTTGGACATTGTCTTTTGCACTGGAGCACAGGGGTTTCAATTCTGCCTGGCTCTTACATAGGGACCAAACAAGATCTCATCTTTAAAAAGTGTTTTTTTGTTTTAAGAAGAAAATAATAGAGCTGTATGAGAATTCTGGTGCCATTAAATGTTTAATATTACACTTTAGACTTATCCAGCCTTTCATCTGAGATGTGCACTGTCTGATAAAAACGGCCAGTTATTATTTTCCTTATTTTATACTTTGAGAACCTGATCCACAGAGAGGTTTATCATTCATTAAAGTCTATGGAAAGACCCTCACAGACTACAACAGAAATTGGTTTGGCCCTTCATGACATATGTAACAATATAGAGGATAATTGATTGTGTCTCTCCATCAACTTGAATAGACTTTGGACCATCAGAAAACCACAGTGCTCCTCAATACACTATGAAGCTTTTAAAAATAAACTAAGACTATAAAATATAATTTAAAAATGGCAGATGATTTAGTCAATCTTCTGATTCCCTTATGCAACCATTTGGCTCCTTGTGCCTTGTAATGTAGGGTAGAGACTTGCTGTTCAAGCTGATATACTAACTCACTATGTGATCTGAGGCCTTTTTGCAGTAAGGAACAGCAGTAGCAGCCATTAGCTAAAAGTGAGGAGTCACGTCCCAGCTAAACTGTACAAAACAATAGAATATCTGGTTGTTAAGAAAGCATTCCAGGAAGTATAGCACCAACAGAGACCAGATCAACAGACAGACCTTAAGGTGTTTAAAGAAAAGCTTTCCAAGATAGCACTCTGGGAGGAGTTTATAAATCTATAATTACCTTCAATTGTTTCTGTCTGGGCTTTAATTGTTTCTGTCTGTTGTGTAACTTGTCTCACAACATTGGAATTGACTCTTGTATGTGTAGGTGATGTGTTAGGGTTGTTTCGTAATGTGCTAGGATTGGGTAAAGAATTGCTATGTAATAGTTTAGTAAAAATGATTGGTTTAGGTGCAGATAAGCAGACCTAAGATTAACTACATAAAGGGGGGGTCCAAAATGAAAGCTCTTTAGAACCTAACTCTGGGGCACAGCCCAAGATCAAAGCTGCCAGAACTGAAACCCTGCATGGCCATACCCTGCAGAAACCAGAGCTCTGGACAAATCAATCCTGACTGGCCACCCGGAGAAGCTCATCTGCCTTATTGGGAATGGTGAGCACTGTGTGCTTAGTGAGTGTATTCTGTTGATAATTGTTAAAAAATACAAGTTAAGAATATTATTGCGTAAAGGCTTTTTCACTGGAAAAGCTCCCACCAACCCGTAGAGCAACACTGAACCGTGGGCCCAAGGAAAGTTGGGGGTGGAAGCCGTAAATTGTGCAGGTGACAACTAGTCCTCCAAATTTACCGTATTACAAAAGGCATTAAATTATAGTGAGTGAGTCGTGCTTTTAAGTGGCATTCTTTGTCCTTTTTTCCTTTCTCATGCATTTTGAAAGAGATAAACACTTAATACGTAAACTGCATATACAATTTATGCTCCCTTATATGATTTCATATTAAATAAAAATATAAAAATTTATATTAATTAATTTTGGTCTTTGCTAATCTTGAGAAAACAGATCTCTCACAAGGACACAGAAAATCAATTATTTAAATAGCCAGAAATCCAAATGCATTACTACATGACCCAATGTACAGTATTTCTGTGTTTGGTAGAGTGTCAGCTCTTATTTATATAATAAGGAAAGGAATGGCACTACCACTAAGCTCAGAAAGTCCCACACTGGAATGCTTTGGATCAGGTATATTAACATGCAAAAAAGTAGCAGTTCAAGTTCCTCATCCTCTTTTACTAGACTAGTCTCACCTAAATCTCTGCCCATATTTCATACCATTTCCTACTGTCTTTTGCTCTTCCCTATGCTTTTGCCTTTGTGCCTTCAGTTATGGTTATGTCACAACCTAGGACAAGTTCCCTCTTCTTGTTTGTCACTTGTCCTCTTTCATGAATGATATTAGACATAGTAAAACAACTATAGGGGACTTCAGATTTCTGCACTGATTTGTTACTCAGTTTTGAACTTCTGTCCTCTGCCTCCTAATAAAAACTCTTTTTTCTCCCTCAGCTGAAGTTCCCAACATATAGTCTTCATGAACATTGATTCAGCACATCATCATCTAAAATAAGGTGGTAACTCCTGTATTTATATCTACCAGGGGACTGATTGTAGATGACGAAAACAGCCATCACCAAATAGTATAATTGTCTGCCATGGTGTATATCAGTATTTTTCTTAATTATTTCTGACATTTTATCTATTACTCCCTGAGCTTCCTCAAAGGACTGAAATAAAGAGAAAAAAATGGTTTATATGCCACAGATAAAGAAATACATCCTGTGTAAGAAATTCCCAGTGGAAATCTTACAGGATCAAGAAAGATTCAAGGTGGTAATATTTATTACCCTTACTGTATTGGTCATCTAAACTTACAATAGCAGCTGAAGCTGAGAGCCTGACCTGCTTCTCCTTCGTCTATAAGAAATGGGGACAAAGGCAATACAGCAGTGGAAAAAGTGTTGTGGAAGTTAGTAACATCTGAAAGTTTATCTTTCCAGTGTCTCTTATGTCAATGGATGTCAGTCTCCAAACTGCCCGCACCCCACCAGTGTCCCTTCACTTCTATTCTTGGAAATTGTATGCCTCAGACACAACAAACCATGAAAGTCAAGGTTATAGAAAGTTGTTTACACAAAGGTTAGGACCAGAGAATGAAGACTTCAACAGAGGGGTGATGAAAACTTCCCACATTAACCGCTATGTGAATGTAACCAACGTGTCCACTGATCACCAGCTTCCAAGTCAGTTTATTTTTGGAGGCTGGGAGGAGTCACTGACAGCACAGTTAAAATTAAAAGATTCTTCAGCATTCTGAGCCACAGTTTCTCGTAGAGGTTTGACAGTGAGGTTAGGAAGAGTGGCCTGTGGCACTGGCTTCAGAGACATTCAGAGAGCATTTGAAACAGAAGGGTGCATGGCACCAATACAAAAGTCCAATTATTCAGGACATAGGTTACAACAGACTCTTTCTGCTGCACCCTCCAAATTATCTCTCCAAACTCACCCAGAACCATAGACAACTGCTGCAGTGCTCCTAACTCAATACACAAAGAATTCAAATCCAGTTCATAGATCAAAAGCAACTCTGTACACAGCCTGTTCATGCCTCCAAACTCGCACCACCATCTGTAGAATGGGAAAACAGATTGCACAAGCTTCTCTTAAAGCTACAGCCCCCAATTTAGCTCACATGTAGAGATAAATCAAATGCATGCCATGCTGTGGAAGATTATATCAACAGGTAAGTATTAACCGCAACTCAGTCAAAGTAATTTTGATAAGAGTGACACTGACAGACACACTGGGTGCATGTGATTTGTTCTGTATTACATAGAATAGAATACATGACTCAAAGATGACCTTTAGTAGGATGGTCTGTCCTTTTAAAAAAATCATTATTATTATTGTGTTATCTACATGGTGGCCTGACTTTAAGAAGGATTTGTTGCTTACCTCCAAGGGATAGGAGAGGAAGGGTGAGTGGTTTTCATGCTTCAGCACTCTTTGAAGGCTGTTTAATTTGTCAGGACTACTAGGGCCATGGTTCTGTGCTTCGACAGGTTTTTGTTATTCCTGCTAATCCCACTTCTGTTGTGTAATGTGTGTGGCAGCATCTGGTGACAACAGAATAGAACATCTAATTGTGAATGAATACAAAGTGCCCTATGCTGTTACATTGCCAGTTGCCTTATTTTTGCATTTTTATGGCTGAGGGTGGGCTTCCAGGAGCTGCAAAGCAGACCACTCATCTCTGTAATCAAATTTGCTATGTGCATGTGTTGGTTCTCTGTAGCCTTCCCCATTGCTAAAGCACACAGCATTCCCTTGTCTTGGATCTCTATATCCCTCTTTGAGTCGTAGGGATGAACCTCAATATTTTTAAACAGCCTCAATTTATTTTAATGATGCAGGTTGCAATGTAAAATGGTGGCCTGACTGGGCAGGTTAGTGCACATTTTGGGAGTCCTTGCAGTTACTAGGGTCTGGAATGGACCTTGTGCAGTACTTGAGGGGTTACTGCTGACTATGCTTCAGGAATGGCTATGTCTGGTTGCTGAGTAAACACAGCCTAAGGTATTATTCCAGTGTGGAACCAGGAATGAGTTTTTGGACCAAGATGCTAAGCACCTTCTTTCCTTCCTTAGAACTAAGTGACTCTGTATACCACCTCATCTCCTTCACCCAAAATGCTCACTTTAGGTGCTGAGCAACCATATTTAACTGGGTATGATTAATAGGTAACAGCAAGCCTTTCTCAGCATTGCCTTGAGGTTTGAACAACCTGCCACTTTGCACAAATGAGCCAAATGAGCATACGCCCCTTCTGAAGTTTGTACTTAAGGAATTTTGTACTTCACAAAAGAGTGAATAAAATAAATAAAAACAAACAGTGTTGGAATTAATTTTTAAAAGCTCATCCCTTTCAAAAGGTTCTACCCAAAAAGCCTGACAATTATTTTCTGATTTACTCAAAAGTTTATAAAAAGCATTCTCATGATGAGATGGAGCCTTATCAAAATTTTAAGTGGTTTGGTTTGGGATTCACCAAGGGCCTGATTCTGCTTCATTGAAGTCAATGGCGTAGTTCCTATTGATGTCAGTGATGCTGAATTAAATCACTAGTTACAGGAGAAATGTTTAAAATCACCCTGTTACAGTGAGGTTTGCTCAATGTTAGCAATGGCGCGATAGCACATCTCTCCATAATACTGATAACTTAGAACATAAGGCTCTAGACTATTACACTACAACTCAGGAATATTTTGAATGTAATGGTAAGCTTTTTTCGTCATGATGGTAAATGGTTAATTAGTATTTAAAGTCTAAGTCCTTATCCTTCATAAACACAAGAACAAGCACTGGTGTCAAGAGCAGCACGACTTACTGCTCATATCAGTCTTGCAGAAGGCTTCAAAAAGAAATTAAACAAAATGACCCTGTATAAAGACAAAGGCTGAAAGTATGTAGGTGATAAAATCACAAACAGAGCCTCTGAGAGACTGCCTCAGGAAAATACATGAAAGATATGTCTTTAAAAATTCAGGTTTTAATGCTATTGTAATTCTCATTTAAAAAAATTTTAGAATTAAAAAATTCTATTTCTATAACATCTTCTAAGACAATAAAAGAGCCAGAACATGGAATCTAATGTATGTGGCCAATGGAAAAGAGCAATAGTTGGCACAAAATCAGACTCATTGATACAATTTTTTGTCTTTTTTCATCTCTTAAAGAACACTGAGCATACAAAATTTGATAAATTTGGTCAAATATATCAGATGATAAATATTGACATCTCTGATTAAACTAGTTTCAGGCCTGAGTCGTGAAGTAGCATACAATCCATATGGAATGAAGATCTTGTCTTATGCTGCTTATTATCCTTTGCAGGCGCAATACAAGAGTGAGTTTTAGGAATACTGATCGTGTTTTTGACACTTAAGATAGACCAAAATTTTTTTTAAAGCTTCCCTGAGAGGAAAACAGCTGTGTTGTTTTGCAATTAAAAATCTCATCACCTTCTCTCTAACAAAAAATGGAATTTTATTCTTAACCTTTTTTTGCGAGCTGTTTTTTATAATATATTAGCTGCAAGACGTATAATGGATGATGTTATCTAACAAAGGGCGTAAGCACTGACTAACCTCCAGACAATAGTTCAATTAAGACAGTTCAAAAGGTGCAATGGAACTGGGAACACTGGTCATAACTAAAGATTAGGAGAAGTGTGTACCAAAACCAGGAAATAGATAAGGACCAGAATGATACACAATAAGAGTAAAAAGGGTATAATTATCCCTAAATCATAGGAGAAGACAGACCATTGACAGGCTGGATGCAGACTGTCAGAAACTACAGGGAATGTCTTCCACAGCTGTTGATAATTGTATGTCTCTCTGTTTATGTGCTGTCTTTACCAACTATTTGATTAATAAATCCAATCAAAGTTGACTTATCCATGGTTTGTTATTAAACTAATTCAAACTGGAAAGAACACTTCTCACTAAACTTATAATCACAGTCAAAATTCCTACCAATTATTAGCCATTGACTCTTTCTTGAGCAATGCAAGTTTATGAATTGGTTGACTACTTCATCAGTGGAAAGTGGACATACACCAGCCTTTGTAGCCTGAGTAGATTTACCAAGCACATCAATCAAACTCACTGGTAAAACATAAACATTGAAATAAGTTTATTGATTACAAAAGATAGGTTTTAAGTGATTATAAGTGCGAGGCAAAAAGTCAGAGTGCTTATCAAAGGAAAACAAAATATAAGCACGCCATCTAAACTCTCAACCCTATTAGACTGGATAACATCTAGATCAGGAGTTCTCAAACTGGGTGGTGTGACCCGTGAGAGGGTCACAAAGTTATTACTGGGCGGTCATGAGCTGTCAGCCTCCACCCCCCAAATCCCATTTCACTTCCAGCATTTATAATAGTGTTAAATATAAATAATGTGTTTTAAATTTATAAGGGGTGGTCGCACTCAGAGGCTTGCTGTGTGAAAGGGATTACCAATACAAAAGTTTTAGAACCACTGGTCTAGATTAAGCAGTTTTTCTCACTCCACTGGATACTGAAGGTTGGTTACAGCTTTTTTTATATGAAGTCTTTTCCCTCTTAGCTTGAGGACCAGTCTCTTCAGCTCCAGCATTCTCATTGCCTTCAGCATAGATGGGGGAGAAGAGAAAGGATGAAGCATGTGGCCACTATATTCTGTTTTATACCCTTAGTTCGTGTGCTTGGAAAACATAAGTTCAGGCATGTCTGGTGGGCATTGCTAAGTCACCAGGCAAGGCTGAGCAATTCTCCTGGTGTGGCCTAGTGCAAGTGAGTCATTGCATGGTAGCTCCCTTGCTGGACAGTTGCTGTTGACAGTTGTTCGACACATCCCCTGGGCATATCCCTGGTTATTGTCTCTGGGGAGCTAGTATCTAGGTGCTTCCCAAATCCACAGCACATTTTAGTGACAATCATACAACACAATTCTCATAACTTCACGTGCATTAATAATATACACATTTAGATGGAAGAGTGGGTTTCAGGAGATCATAATCTTTCCCAATATACTTTACAAGGCATGCTTTATATGCGATATCACAATTATATACAAATTATGACTATAGACAGTACAGGGTGCTTCCCCAAGGTGTAGAGTGTCACAGTCCCCCCCAATGGAAGGTCTTGTAAGGTGTTCTGGACCTCCCTTGGTATTCTAGATGTTAAGAGCCAGCAGGACTGCTTTACAGCCACAGCTGTGAGCTGATCTCATGGCCATGTTGGAGGCAGACATTGCTCCCTGTAGTTCTGGCAATCATTTGACTTTCTTTGATTATATCTTAATTACTCCCCTGAGTCCTAAAGTGGTTTTGCCAGATAGGGAGTCATCCTCTCCACACCAAGAAGCTATATTTGGTGAACAATGCCTGGGTGTTTGCTACATGGAATTGTAGTGAGACATACAGGAAATCATTGTGCCGGAACAGGTCTAGCTTTTTGGAGCCCTTGTCCTTCAGTGTGCTTTTTGTCAATTTCGACTTCTCTGCACTGCTACCACTCCCAATGATCCTGCATTTCGGTAGGAGTAAAAATGCTCAAAGTTTTTTGGCAACACTTGATAGCAGTTCTCAACCTGCATAGATGTGGGCTGAAGGACAGCTGAGGATTTCCATAGCAGATTGTATGGCTCCAGTATCTAGGAGAAGAATTCAGTCCAGGGCAGATGCAATCAAAATGTTGAAGAGTTTATGTGGGTTTTCTTGTAAGACTATATTTTTGATATGTAGGGTCTCCACGATTTGAGCTAGGGCATCCTGAACAGCTTTAAAGTCATCAGATGCCAGGGCAGGATGTGTGTGTCTGCATCATCAGGTGATAATAACAACTCTTTTCGTGGAGGTTGGCAGTGCTCTTGTTCTTTCAGGGATGTGCTGGCTGCTGCTTCCCACAGCTCCCATTGGCTGGGAACGGTGAATCATGGCCACTAGGAGCCACAGGCAGCCGTGTCTACAGACGGTCAATGTAAACAACTGTCTTGTAGCCCAACAGCAGATTATTCTGATGGGCCACGTATGACTGCAGGCCGCACGTTACCCACCACTGATCTAGATGGCGATGCTGCCAGGGACCCTCATCTCCTCTTCTTCCTGAATCTACGAGTCAGGAATCTGCTGTGGGACATCTCAGAACACAGTATCCAATAGGGCTAGTATGGGGATGATGGCATGGGAATATGGGTACTGGCCCAATTGTGATTGATCAGCCCAGGGACACTTCTCTCTCTCTTTCAGTGGTGACCTGCAAGAGGAATCTCTAGTAGGAGCTCTACAGTCACTCTCAGAAGGTAGAAGAGAGACATCCGTGATCAACACCAGAGAGTAGGTGCAATCTGACAATAGTGAAGAAGAGTAATGCTCTTTGAACAGCAATACCATGGGGTAATATGTCAGTCTCAGTGCCATATGCCATACCAGTACCAATGTCAGTTCTGGAAGGGACCTTGATGTCCCCATGAGGGCATATATCAGTCCCATGATCAGTGTAGTGGTTAGCAGCAGTGTCTTCATTGATACTTCCTCAGCAGAGGAGTTGGACACTGTGTCCTTGGAAGACTAAGGTCTCTTCGCTTCACTCCAGAGAAAATACCTCTCAGTGTTTGGAGCCATGATTGGTCTCCATCTGGCACTACCTTTTGGTCTTGACCTTGTGTTGGGGTGCTGGTGCCAGTTCTAATGATGACATTTGTCAGTGCTGGGGATGTTGGTGCTAAAGCCAGTGCCAAGCCTGTTGGTACCAGTGCGAAGGCAGTTGTGAGTGTCAGTGTTACGGTGATCAAATTAAATTAAATTAAATTAAAAGACTTAATTGAGATAATGAGGGATGATAAACTTAGTCAAGAAGATGAGTCTGAAGCGGAGAGAAAATATCAGGTCAGATTCTTGCCAGGTTTCCAAATTGTTGCCATGCAGAGTAAGAGCAAACTGAGGGTGTATCTCAGCCATCCTGTCTTTTATGAGCATGGGACAGCACAAGGTACATGTGTGACTCTGACAGACGTTGCCATCCAAAAAAACCCAATCGCTCATGCAAGGGACACATACATAAGCATCTACAGTGGGATCCACCCTGCTATATTCTCATAGAAGAACCATATACTTTTAAACATTACCCTTCGATTTTAGTGCACAGTTCTGCAATAAAGGTAGTTTATATTGAAAATTCCAGGGATAGAGAATCATAGAATAAATGGGTGCCCATGAATAAAATTAAAGTATATTCTTCATGTGCATTTAGTGTTTGTGGTAATTGCTGGATTTACAGTCCTGAAGAATGGACCCAACTATATAGCTTATAGGAATAGTCTGCTAAGGGCAATATTAGTATAAATTTCCCACTCCGCACTACTAATGTGCCTGACCTAGAGGGACCACATCTAATAGTCTCTTTGTCAATTCGTTCCTCTGCTGAGACCACCAAGAAGGGTGCCAGCTAGTGTCAGTGTGGTGGTAGTTTTG
Organism: Dermatemys mawii; assembly: GCA_007922305.1. Classification (NCBI taxonomy): domain Eukaryota; kingdom Metazoa; phylum Chordata; order Testudines; family Dermatemydidae; genus Dermatemys; species Dermatemys mawii. Next base: position 18,618,522 of record ML677363.1, read on the forward strand.
GAAATTGGACACATCCCTGTTGGGAAATGTACTGAAACCACAAACATATTTCATGTGTTGTAAGCTACCAAGCAGCTATAATATCTTTTAAAAATTAGTGCAGTAAATGGCAAGTTCTCTTTTATTATCCATTGAAAAGTCATATAAAATAAGGGTATGGAAAAATAAAACCTCTCTGATACTAATGATTTAAGCCCTTAAACCTGCCTACTGTATTTAAATGAAATCTATTTACCTTTTATACAGTTTGAATAGATGCTTTTTAATTATTGCTAATTGTTTAAGATATTGTTGTGTGCCCCTGAAGATTTAAGCTGAACAAATTTAATTCCTTTAAAACCTCCTTCAGCTACAGGCAATACAGTAAGAAGCCCCATAGGTATGGCAGTAAAAATAACCATAAAAAGTATAAGCATTTAAATGAGAAGAGCATGGAATCCTTCCCACTAGAATGGGAGGTGGGGTAGGAGGGAGGAAAAAAAGCTGTGTGTTTTGGAGACACAAGAACCAAACCATGAAACAGTTGAAACATTTAGGATGACTGTGAAAAATGTCTGTGTTCACTTGTTAAAGAGTGCGCTAGGGCAAACTAAAGCATATGAATAGTCCTTTCACAGGTCACAGATCCTATTCAGTTCTTGGACATTGTTATTGTCCGACAGAAATAGATGGGCCTAATTAATATTCTGAACATACCTGAGAGAACATTCTTCAGGAAATCATCCTCTGGTGGCTTAGGTTTGTTTTTTTTTTTGTTTTGTTTTTTAAACAACAGACATTAAAAATTGTGTCTAGTTAATATACTATAAACACAGTCAGAGTATTAAAAGTTTAATGCAGAGCCTACTACTAAACAGACTCTTGCTTATGCAGATTTTTTGTTTGTTTTGTTGTTTCATTTTAATAAACAGTTATGCCATGCAAATTAAAACTGAACTGTGCAGTCATTTTTCAAGTAATTTTATTCCTAGCACTTTTTCTGAACATAGCATAATGCTTCCCACAGCAAGCATATTTTTTATTAGACCACTCCAAGCAAGCTGCAGGTTACATTGGTGTCCATCACTTGAAGATACTTCTCAGATGCTAAATATTTATCCAACTTCAGCAGCCTCTGAATCATACTTTGAAGATAATATGGTTATACAGGCCCAGATCGTGCATTGTGATCCATGCAGTTGTACAGTGTACTCATGCAGAACCCCATTAAAGTTAATGGGACTCTGAGCAGGCACAGCAGTTCACAAGTGCGATCACAATGCAGTATCTGTAGTAAGGAAATGAATTGTTGATTACAAAGTTAACACTCAAGGGAAGGGGTGTGGTCAGGGTCTAGTGGACAGAGAACTGTACTGGAACGGTGGAGGCTTGGGTTGTTTTCCTAGCTATGCTGTGTAACAGTGGGCTAGTCTCTCTACTTCTGTTTCCCTTTTGACCAATTGTCTATTTAGCCTGTAAGCTCACCAAGGCAGGGACTGTCTCTTAATAAGTGATTGTACAGTACTTAATACAATAGGGCCTCAGGGCACCATAAATATTATTAATTATTATAAAAATTATAATAATAATTGTGTTTAAATCTGCTTTTAAATGTATCTAATTTGATTTAAAATATTTTAATCTATTAATATCAGTTTGAAAGCTCAGCTGGAAGTAAAACTATTTCTATAGGGCCTGATCTTGCAGCTTTGAAGTCAATGGGAATTTTGCCACTGACTTTACAGGGAGCAGAAGGAGGCCCAGAATATGGTTTATCATCAGTTCATCATCCAAGCTGCCTTACATTTTGCATTCAGGACCCATTTCATTACAATGACTTTTTCACATCTTAAAATGTCTGTTGCATACAGATATAGATAAAAGTAGATGACTAATTATCACACTTATTCTCCATGCATGCATAGAGGAGTTTTGTGAGTTACTCCCACACATAAATCCCCCATGTGACAAAGAATGAATAGACACTGCTTTAATCTATTGTATAAAGTTGTTTTATAACAGCAATCAGCTGAAACAGAGAAAAAACTATTAAAGAAAGGCAAATATTTAAATATCTGTCTACAATACCGGCAGGTAGTCAAGCAGTTCAGCCCAACAGCATGCCCTAAAAAAGGAGTCATGTTTAGTACTCAAGCCTCAATGTGGCAAATGCGTAAAAAATCTCATTGAAATAAATAGGGCCATTCATTTCAAAGACAGAGAGACTAACTTTCTTTGTCTTGCTACTCTACAGCCCCTTGATAGCATTTTTCCTTTTCATTGTCTTTTAGATATAGATTGCCCTGGATTTAAGTATCACAAAAGCTACTAGTAACAAATTCCTAAATATATAACAGATGTATAAGTGCATCTTGGGATAAAAACATTATGGACAATTAACTGTCATCATACCCCTCAATTACATTTTCACCCGCTTATGTAGTGTACACCTGTGGCTTGTTAGTGATGCAATAAGTGTTGTAAAGCAACTCCAAAGTTCAAAGGTAGCTCCGCAAAACCTGTTTTCCCCCTTTCTTAAATGTACACTACATAAATGTAAAGTACATTTACTTTTAGGGTTCCATCCAGCACCCATTGATATCACTGGAAGTGTTACTATGGACTTATCAGGTTTTTAGATGGACCAAGGATATGGTCCAACGAGAAAAGCTATTTTCACATTATTGCCATTGAAACCAGAAACAAAGTGTCATAATGCTTCTGGCTTTCAGTTCTCTTTAAACACTCAGGAGACCTGAATGATTCCAGATAGCCATCCAAACTTTTGGTGATGATCCAAGCTAAACTAAGCCATCAGACTTTTGGCAGCTCACTCATTGCTATTTTGTATTTGACTTAAGTACTGTTGCATTGACTTAGAGTGATGTTCAGTTAACTCCCAAGTGGGACTTTCTTTTTGGCCCAGTTGTAGGCGAAGTGCTTTTTTTTTTTACTCAACAACTAAGTTCCAAGTAGATTTTCAACCAAAATCTTCAAAATGAATAGGACCTTCTTTTGAACTATAAAGGACACAAATCTTTACAAATGTTTAAAACAAGTTCTCCCTGTCTATTTGCACACTTTTTACAATGCTCACAACTTTTACTCCTGGAAGTGACCATCACCACACTTATATGAGTTGGCCATCCTTCACCTTTTAAACTTTCTTTTTAAAAACAGACTATAAAAAGGAAGTCACATCACAGGACAGGAAGGTGAGCTAGCCCATCTCAATACAACTGTGGTGCAACTGGAATATTGCATTCAGTTCTAAGCAGCACAGGACCAAAAAGATATTGTTGACAGATTGGAAGGTATTCAGAGATAAGCAATGAAAATGTCCAGAGGGATTGATTTATAGAGAAAGATTAAAAGAATTACATATGTATTGCTTGGCTAAGAGATTACTAACAGATTGTCTACATGACAAAAATTTTAACGTATTCAAACATAACTGCAAAAAAGTCGAGCTGGCAGGCACAATGGTAACCACAACTGACCAATCAGCATAGGACAGGGCAAGCCATGTCAGCTAACCTTGATTAAACACTGGTCCCAGAACAGTTCAATCACAGCTGACATGATGCCAAATACAATTTGCCCTGGTCTACAGTGACTGCTCAGTCATGTCTGCTAACTTGACTTTTCATTTTTCGTGCTTGAACAAAGTGAAATTTCCTCATGCAGACGAGTTGAAGAGACTGAGGGCATAAGTACAAATAATTGGAGACTGTAAGCATCAAGGATAGAGTGGAATTATTTAGCAGAAATGGGATGTAGTTAAGAATAGGCATGCTGTTAAGAAAGTGAACATTTAGATTGAATATCAGAAACATTTTCCTGACATATGTGATGTGTTAGGCTGCAGAATAGTCTTCCACCAGAAGCCCTATTGCATGGGACTTCTAAAACTAGAATGGACAAAACACTAGAAAAAATACAGAACTGGGAACAATCCTGCACTGGCAGAGTAATGGGCTGGGTGATGTCTTCTGTGTCTCTAGTACCTATTATTCTGTGAAAGATCTTACCTGCTGAAAAACTGATGTGAGTTCTACAAAGGAAAGTTCACATTCTATTTCTCTCAAACCTTTACTCCTCATAATTGCAATATTAATAAAAATGTCTTAAAAGGAAAGCCTCTAAATATTTCCATTACTTTAATAAACTGCTATATGTGCATTAATGTGCCTTGGGATTTAAATATTTAACTGAAGGTAAAAATCATCCTAATACCTATTGTCTAAGCAATTGCATTCACTAGTCAGGGCAAAATTAGTATCAGTAGCATTTACATTGTTCTATAAATGGCCTGTGTGAAATCCCATAGCAAATTCACAGGGTAGGCGAAATTCATCTGCTGTTTGTACTTCCTATTTTGCAGATGAGGCAGTCTCAAAAGGCAGAGTAGGCTGAAGACTGGTTGGACAACTCTATACATGAAGTCTCAAGACTCTTGTCATTCTAGCTGTCTAAATTACTTAAACAGGACTCAGAGGGATTTAAAGGGGAGAAACGACATGACAAACAATTATATTCTAACACACTATTTATAACAATGCCCTTTCAGATTATTGTTCCACTCAGACTGACACATCACTGTAATCCCAGGGATGAATCAGGGGACTTAGAGTTAGATCGTGCACAGCTTGTAGGCATAAAAAAAAAAACCCAAATAAAGAGCTGACATTCAGGAAATATAGAGCGAATCAAGGATAAATTCTGCAGGGATGAGCTTAATTTATCAATGTCAATAACAACGGTGAACACATAGCAAGAATACATGCATATTAATTGAAAATAATTCAGATTAAATCACTGCAGTTTGACATTTTGAGATAGGCACTTTATCTTTTCAAGAAAGAGAGCACTATAAAATCTTTAATCTGAAAACACATCTTAATTGCATGTTTTCACCTCCTAATTGCTTCTATATTATATTAAACATTTTGCTAATTACTAGCCTGATCATGGTGTAAATAGCTCCAGGCTCAAGCTCATATCCAGCTGAAGACAATTGGGCACAAGGAAGGCCAGAATGAAGTTTATCACTTTGGTGCAGAATCCTGGACTTTCATCATTATCACTGCCCATCATTCTTTATCACAGGTTCCCTCCAGAGATAGAAAAAGAGAGGCAATAATGTAGATCAGAGGTTGGGTTGCTTTTCAGTTAATCCATCTATTTCTAGCTCTAGATTTCTAATATTCCTCAGGGACAAAACTTGTCTTCCTACTGCTGTCACTAATCTATTGCTCAAAGACAGAGGCTGAAGTACTATTGGCTCCACCACAATGCTCAATAATGGTCATGCTTCTGGACACCTGAAGATGCATTCTTCACCTGAAACTAGGCGACATGGATGAAATGTGTTGCTGTGAGCAATCTATCCACTTAGCTTCAGACCCCAAGTAATACATGTGTAATAGGTAAGGAGAACTGAGGCAGTACTTTGTGAATTCATTGATTATTATTTATTTCTTCATGTTTAAGCAATAAAAGACACTCATACAAAAAAAATTTAGGCGACCTTATAACGTAGACAGCCATAAGGCAACAACTAACAATTCAGGTAATTACTGTAAGCTTAAAAAAGTTAACACACCTCATTTTCAAATATTATAAGAGAAGTATATACTGTCCCCTGAAAGCAATCAGGAATGAAATGATATTATGGCATTCCGAGTTTTAAAGGATGCTAGAGCTTCTCAGAATGTTGCCATGCTTTCAGAGAAAATAGATTCTGTAGGGACAATCATTAGCTCAGTATACAGGATGCGTAACCACTCAGTTCCTCACACAGCAATGCAAGTCCAGTGCATGCATTAGGTACAAATGCCTGCATGGGGTTCCTTCATTCTGCACTCTCCTTTCCATATCAGAAACATACCCCTCTGCTTAGTAAGGGTCTACCACCTGGGGAGGAAGTGGCCAGATTTGTCTCATAACAAGAACACTTCGATTTATTATTATTTGTAGTGTGACAGGGTGCTAAGCAGAAAAACTGCTTAGCCAACCCCCTGTCACTCCAGCTCCAGTTAAGGAAGTGGATTGGAGCTGGAACAGAACCCCTGGCCCTGACTGGGGAAAGTGAGAACAGCTGCTACCTATTCAGGTTGCGGGTGGATAAAAGCCCCAGGTGAAGGAAACCAGGGGCAGCTGGAAAGACGGGAAGCTACACCAAGGAAAAGGCAGTAAAGAGAACTTAGGGACTATGTGTGTGATCTAAAGGTGGTGGGAACACTCCTCATAAATAAAACACCAGGTGAGCACTACAATAAAGACTCTGAGTGACTTTCTCAGCCCAGCAGGTGCAGGAGCCCGGAGGGCCCTGCAGAACCTCATTACAGGTAGCACCCAAAGGACTCAATCAGGATGGGACCCCATTGTACTAGATATCGTACAGATAGAAAGAAAATGGACCAAACTCTCTCTGTTTCCAGGGCCTGCAGATTGTGATTCCCTTCATCCCGGAATTACATTACTCTCTCAACTTCCAAACTCCTGTCTTCAAGGGTTTTATGAAGATCCTGAGAGGAAGTGAGTAAAAGTAAATTATGAAAGGAGCAAAAGAAGTTTTTAAAAAGTGAACTGCACTCACTTTCATCATTGTGTTTATCTCCAGTCACCCTTCCCCTGGACCCCATCTACTTCACATTCTCTCACTCTCTTCTCTTCTTGGGTTTTACATGAATCGCTTTCAGCCAGGTCCTACCTCACACTGCCCTGGCAACCTGCTCAATTCTGTGTGCACCAACAACAGCATGAAATTGACAGAAGTCTTGATCTCTGAAATGCTCTGTGCCAAGGCTTCAGAAACTGGGCTTCTAGACAATCTTTTCTGCTGCTAGTGTACTCTGGAATGGAATACAACACAGGAAACCTAAAGGAAGCAATGAGGCACAGATCTCTGGTTTCCTGGCACAGGTAAGAAATTTTGAGGGATAATGCCCTATGTCCTTCTGTGAGCCGGTAGCAAAAGGCCTTGGATTTCTCTCTGCTTCAGAATCATCTCACTCTTTGCTTCATATTTCTTCTTTGCCTCCATTTCTCTTTCAATTATTCACTTGAATTTCTCGGTCTGGGATATGCTTATCCTCTTTTGCCCTTTCTTTCTCTCTGTTTTTAGGGTCTTGCCTATTTTAAAGGCTCCCAGACCCCTCTCTCTTCAGGATCTCTCCATTCCGAATTCTGAATTTGCTACCTACCACACCCTGTATTTTATGCCAATATCCAATGGACACCAGAATTACATTCTCACACAAACAGCTAGTAACCAAAGTTGGGGAGGGTGAAATTTCTCAACAGACTCAATGTTCTACCATTGCAGTTTGATGTGAAGTGCATGCAGGAGGTAAAAGTGGCTTTAGGAGTATTTAGCCATATTATTTTTGAGCACTGGTGATATATACATTTTGAAGGAGATTTGGTTATGGGACACAGAACTTTTCACAAATGTTCATTTCAATGAGTGCATTTTAAACCCATCTTATAAATAAGTGCAATGATATTTGCTTGTATGTGTTATCTCATCCATATTCAAATATATTATCACAACAACCAGTAATTCTTGATATAAATGATGCAAAGTCATAAACTATGGTCCATTAACTTGATTTTTAAAAGTAACTAAAATTTATGTAGTGATTTAAACAATAATATAAATTATATTAAGTATGTGCAGCAGAGGCGATGGCCTCCTGAACAGAATGAATTTCCCCTTGGAGGGCACTGATTAGTTCATTTTCCCTAATGAAGCTTTCATTGCCTTCAGAAGTTATGAAACAGTTTTTGTCTGTTTGAAGGAAGGTAAACTAATGATTCACAAGTTTGGTTTAGATAAAATTTCCATTTTGAATCTTCTCCTGTAGACTGGGGTGGCTGAACCAGGATGTGTGGAGTAGCATATTGGGATGGTCTGATGTATGTTTCTGTCCCCACAGTATTTCACACAGGCATGCATGGGGGAGAAGCATGGTGGGACCCAGAGGTGGAGCTGGAGTGGCCACCATGATACATGAGATCAGTCTAGATGCTGAGGAGCAGATAAGAAACAGCTGGTTTAGGGGATGGGCAGGACTTGGCTCACATGCGCCAGCTGCCAGGGTGAGAGACAAGTAGGCAGCACAGGGTACCCTCCCCATGGAATCTCAGTATTCCCCTCTCTGTCCCTGTCACTCAAAGCCTTTTACAAAGGAGGGAAACATCATTATCTACAGTTATACTTTAGGAAACTGAGGCACAGGGTATTGAGGCAAGTTGTCCAGGGTCACTCAGCAATGACAGCTCCAGGAATACAACCCAGATCTCCTGAGGCCTAGTCTAGTTCTCTAGTCACTAGTAAGGTTGCCAGCTTTGTAATATTTAAAAACCGAACACTTCAGCTGGAGTGCCGGAACCTGCCTTGGCCTACCTCTTCCTCCAAGGCCTGGCCCCTGCCCAGCCTCCTCCTCTGAGGCTCTGACCCCTATTCACTACTTTTCACCCCTCGTCCCCATTGCTTGTTGCTCTTCCCATCTTCTCCCTCCTTTCACGCACCCACCCAGATCAGGAGGGACTCATGTGCAGAGCTGGGGATAGGAGCTGCAGCTGCCCAATGCAGATAGGAGTTGGCCCTGGCTAAGTAGGGACTGGCGTGGCTGATGACCCAGCACCTTCCCGCCTACAGTAACCGGACTTCTGGTGTCCGGTCAGTAGATCTGACCGGATACTGTCACATCTCTTTTTTGACTGGACTTTCCTATCCACCTGGCTATCCTATCCACTAATCCACATTCCCTCAAATTATGTAATCTGGCCACCAATGTACAGAAGTTGAGTTAGCAAATGAATACATGGGCCTCCTCTCACCGAAAGCAATGAGAGTATTACCGTTGCTGACAATCTCAAGTTAATATTCATTAGGCCTGAACTGGCTATTGCTACACTCCATAACAACATACCACATGTGCTTATCTAGTTCCAGTCCTGATCCTCCACCTGCAGCCTAGACACCTTCTGCCCCCTTTGGACTGTCTAGTGCTGCTATCAGTGCTTACACTCTCACTTAGAGTGCCAGTACATAATCCTGATTTTCCTCTGTGCAGGAGAGCAGGAAAAGAGAGTTCTCTGTATCCTCTCTCACACACCTTGCACATTCACACAAGAGTAGCCAGAATCAAATGGATTTTTGAGGTATAATGGAACTGAAATTAACTGTTTTTAAGATAACTTGCCTTTACTTGCAAATTCGAGGTTTCTTTTTGCAGTTGCTTAACACTACGTTGGTCATTTACACTGTAGTTTAAGATGCATCAGTCCCACCTGCACTCCCACCCACATACACAGTATCAATGTAGGTGGTGGACTATCTTCCAATAAGTGGACATCAATTCATGCTAAATTACTGCAGAATACCACTGAAATTACATCAACGTGATCCCTGAAAGAAATCATCATGATGACTGATATAATTTATATGTGCATGTTGATGAAAGATTCATAAATTAGTAGAGATTTATGTACTAATAATTTTGTTGTGATCTAAGGTCCAGATGAAAATTACCTAAGTGATATTGTATTGACAACCAGTTTTATGTTAAGATATCTTAAAATGGTAACGAGAAAGCAATATTTCTACAACATCAAAACAATTTACAGTGCACATTATTTAATGAGTAAAAGTTCTTATTGCAGAATCTCTCTCTAAGGCAGGAACCAGGAATAAGAGCTCATCCCTCACACATGCAAAAGAATAAATTTAGGCTGGATGAATGCAAAGTATTTGAACTGTAGATTTTATATTCACAGCAGATACACAGTGAAGTTAGATAAAAACAACAATAAAAAAAAATTCTTGCTGGAAAGTTGCAAGGTAACTGCACTTTATCTTTGTGAATTATAAAAAAATAAACACACAAGAACCCAAAACTAGAGAGAGAGAGAAGCAAGCTGCTCCCTAAAGCAGAGAGGCACGACTCACCCTACCTTACACTAGGGCTGGTTTTCTTCAGACTTGTTCTGATCACATGCTTCCCTGCAGAAGCCCCTAACTTGAAAGCAGGAGCAGGAACCATCCCCTCTTCTCTCCTCTCAACACCCTTACAAGGATAGTTTGCAATTCCAACACTGTCCTCAGTACATCACACTGGCTGCTATACTAATACAAATAGATGAAGAATTATTCAACAAGTTGACCTGATCTGTGACTTGTGTTACAAAAGTATTCAATCTCTGTGCAGATTGTAAGTGGAATTCAGACCCCTGACACCTGCAGAATCAGGTATGGGGCTACTGAAGCATAGAACAGCAGGTACTTCTCTAGCTTATTGCCTGGAATAGCAGCTGTAGCCCCTCTCTGCTCTTACCAATTGCACATTCTATTGAGTGCGCTGAATCCACCTAAATGCTGATTCTCCATCCCTCTACTGGCCCATCCTCAGACCACCGTTAGTGTGACCTTCCATGCTGGCCCACACAAGCTAAAATTAATACCTGTTTCATGACATTCAGAGGGTGCACAGGCATTGAAGTGAAAAATGATCTTCCGTGTAGAAATATCACTAAAAGAATTGTTTATTTAACTGACAAGACCTCTTGAAATGTTATGGTAGTTGTAGGTGCAAAATAGGAGATGCTTTTATGACCCTTTAAAAAACAGTCCAAGCTGCAAGGACTGCATGCTGCAAGGTCTGTACAGTGACACCAACAGTGGTATCCTGTTTCATCTCTGATCACAAATACCAATTGATAGCACAACAGGAGAAGACAAATGAATTAATAATCTTGAGATTTTTGCAATATTTTGACATTAGTTACTAAAGTAACCATTTATAAAATGTATCCATTAGAATGCAAATCACTAACAGGGTATATATGTTAAATAGAAAACCATTACAGGTAACAAAGTATCTTGATTTTAGTCAACATAGAATAACAATTTTTTTAAAACAGGAAATAAAATTGGTGATGTTTCAGGTATTTTGAACAGTTTCTTAGGCCTTCTCTACCTGGTGGGATAATACGCTTCACAATGTGATTTCTAAAGCTCACCGACATGTATGTTACACATTAATTGGTCCATGTAGACCATTCTGCTGCGCACTACTGTGCTCTCACGTAGTACTGTTTCAAACAACATTAAAGCACGCCAGGAGGATCTACATGGACCAATTTATGTGCAACGTATTGGTGCACTTTAGAAAGCACACCCATGGAGAATGCATTACCCTGCCATGTAGATTAACCCTTAGATTGCTGTGAGGATGTTTGTGGGTATTTTTCCCCCATTTGCTTTGGTTGATAAAGCATCTGACATTATAAATTAACCACATTTGTTCTTGTTTTATTTATTTACTGGGATATGGCACCTTAAAGGCACACAGCACTTTAAACATGCAAAAGACAACCTTCTTGCCCTAATGAGTTTATAATCCAGTTTATTAACAATCTCACTTAGTAAAATCTACTGGTCTGTCAGAATGGGTCAGATTGTTTACTGGTTTTAACCAATGCAATAATTGTTACTATACATCAGTAAGGAAACTGAGATCCCAAATGCTTCCTCTTTGAGTCTTCCTATTTAGATTAGAAAGGCGACATTAATTTTTTGCTGACAGGTCTATAATTACTTGTGTAGCACTAAGTGAAATCTAGAGCAGAGTTTTAAGTACCGTGCAATTTGGGGTATATTATCTGCTAACAAAGCATGTTGGAGGGTTAACTCTGTTCTAAAGAGAACCAATGCCAAATCTGTAAGGGAGAAATTACTGATAGTAATATTGCTAACAACAGCCAGCATGTTTCCAGGCATTTTACCTAGCCATATGCTAGTTCTTATGAAATCTGGAGCTACCATTTTACAATAGATAGAATACTGAACTAATTTTCAGAAATCCTTGTTTAAGACCTAATTGAAAGGAAAAACCTCTCAGTCTTACAAAAGGCATTATTGCCGGAGATTAAACTGCTTGATGCTATGTATTGTTCTAGCAGTAATCAGGAGGGAATATTAATTGAGATGTTCCATGGATTACAGTGTGTATGCCATAGTGGTTCACATGTTTCCTGGTGGTCTTTCCAACAGGAATAGCACAAATGAGGGAAACAAGACAGATCATTTTGAACCTTAGTAGTCAAGCCATTGTTCTGTTTTGCACAAAAGGTAATGCTTGGTTGATTTGCTTTTTTCTGTGCTGTTCTGATTTTTTTTTCCTGTGCACCCTAATCTCTGCCACTTCCTCTGTGAGTCATCAGCAGCTGGACCCAGTGAGACCACAGGAATTGGCTCTTGATAAAGAGCTCTAACAGTGCTATCACTCAAGTTCAATTCGCCGTAAACCTAGCAAGAATCATGAATCATATGGTACAGATGAGTTTTATATTGCATTTGCTTCTTGAGAGAAATCAAAACCCAGGCTTGCCGTTGTCAAATACACACAGTGGCATATACTGTACCTATATCTATCTGTGCATATATATATATAAAAGACGAAAGGCTAGATTTTTAAAGCTTTTTGGGCACTGCTGCACTCAACAACACTGCACCTAATTCAGGAGTCTAAATCTCACTTTCACATAGGGTGACAACAAATGTGAAAAACTGGGACTGGGTGGGAGGTAAGAGGAGCCTATTAAGGAAAAGACCCTGAAATCAGGACTGTCCCTATAAAATCAAAACATCTGGTCACCTTACTTTCAAAAATTGACTCCTAAGTGCGCAAATCCGTTTTGAAAATCAGCTAAGCTGTTAAATCAGTTAGGCTTTGTGATGCTGACCACAACAATGCATAAATAACTTTAAAAATCTGAGCCTAAAATCACTACTACAGCAAGTATGAAAAGATCGTTTTGTTTTAAATTCCGTTTAAAGATTCCCCTTTGCCCCCAATTTAACATTTACTCTGAACAGATTATAAAACACAGATTTTTCTCTATTTATTTATTTAAATCAATGTTTATTTTCCTTTAGTTCTCCGTGGAGATCTAGAAACACAGAAATCCTTGGATTTGATCCACATCTCCAATTCAATTGATTTGATTACTTGTTGCTGCCACACACCTGGTGCTGTCACTGCAATAGTCTGCATTTTTGGTGTACGTTTCTGCTATGTGACAGAACAGGTGGATCTCATAGACTGAAAAGAATGGTTTAAACAGTAATTACTCTCTATCCTTGCATATACAAATGCAGCAAGTTCTCAGACCATAAAAGAAAGACACCTCCATACTCTGCCTCTAATAACTAGGATAGTCAGCTGTCTTATTTTTTAACTAAGGCCAGGAAACTTGACGGCAGGAAAGAACAACCTGGTCAGCTGCAATTTACATTATGATGGAGGGTCCACTTTCCATGGCCTTCTGTTCATTGCTGAGTCTTTGGTTTTTGTCTGTAATATATAGTCTAAAGGCTTTGTGGTTCTCCAGGGAATCTTTCTGACTCTTGGTAGGAGGTTCTTTCCTCTCCTTCAATTAAAACAAGTCATCCTTAACATTTAAAAAAGATCTTTATTAAAAGAATGTCTCATAGTTATTATTATCCTCTCAGGCTAACATCAAGCCTTCTGATGATGTCTTGCATACTGGTATGGAAGCTTTACTGAATTGTAATGCAACACTATTCAAACTGATAGTCTATGACATTCTGGAATAGAGGCCAGCAGAAGAGAATGCTACTTCAAGGACGGGGGGAGTTGATTTTTATGAAGCACAGTGAATTATTTGCGGATTAAACTGCTGATGAAGATTCTGCTCAATTAATGGAGGGGGACTGCCCACCAACTGGATCTCTGAATTATCTTAAAGAGGTGCTAGAGTTAGGTTGATATGTGCATTTCATGAGCCAAATTTATTGTCAGGAGTCAGTCAAAGGTAAGTGCAAGTAGTTTTAGGGAAACTAGCTTTCACATGTATGAATCTGTCAAGTAGGAAATCCTCCTGGAGGAGCAAAACCAAAATAGAAAAATCCCTCAGGATTCTGGGCTTCAATAGAGCAACTGAATATGGCTAACATGAATCAATTGTGTCTAAATCAGATAATTTCTTTTTTTTTTCTTTTGTATGATCACATTTGGATGGATGAAAACCTCAAGTAGATTCAGTTTTCCCATTCACACAAGTGCTTAATTTTAGCAAGGTACTGTGTATTACCTAAAACACGCATTTTTCTACCAGCTCAATGACAAACTGTTTTGATGTTTATGTACCTCAGATGCAGACCTAAATATCAGACCCCTGGAATTGTCCAGATTAAGAGTGAACTAATTCTTTCTAAACCCTAAAGGTAGTGCTGTTCTCTTGAAGTATTTTTCCAACTTGATATTGATTACTGACTGCTTGTAAGTCATAATTCTGAGAAGAAACCTTTACAAAACTCTTTGAAGCCAATACAGCGCGTATTTTCACATACACTTTCAAATACACATGTTTTAATTGCTGCACTCTGGAGCAAAATCAAGAAAATACATATTCCAGGCAAACCAAAGTGGCTATAAAGTCTTTAAAAGATGGCTCTCCTGTAATTATGAACTTTGGAGAAATCCACAATGTTTCATGGCATTCAACTTCAAATTAATCCCTGATTAATATTGATTTATTTGCATGTGTGATCTCTAGAACTATGAACTCGGTACTTTCCCCATATGTTTTAGCTTTTATCTATACAGCATATATTAGTGTTACACAATTAGGGTGCTGACAGTTTTCCAGCTCTCAAATACACAAAGAGGTTGGAATCCGCCCCGAGGGCTTCCACTTTTTCCCAGTTCTCAGAGATATATTTGTTTTACAGTAGAAACTGGTTTCTTGTTCTTAAAAATGTTTGAAACAAAATGTTTGCAGCTGCTCTATTTTTATGCCATCATAAATATTCATTATAGAAATTTCCAACTCTCTGCAAGTATATGGTGACTTTAGACAAAAATACAGGTCGGGGTGGTACAGTGGATAAGTCATCACTCTTTCACTTCTGTAAGAATTACAGAGACAGCTGCAGAGTCTGTGCACAACATCACATGATACCGCTGGCAAATGTTTTCTTATTTATTTCTAACAGAAATCAGTGAGACGCCATTGCAGTAAAACCCCTTGCAAACAAAGAGCCTGATGCCAGAGTTTCAACTTAAACACAATGCCCTGCAAGAAATCACAGGGTGTTTAATTGACAGCTCTGTAGTTATAGTTACTTTAAAACAACTTTTTCACTATGCGTCAGCACACCCTTCTAGCCTGTAGGGAAAGGAAGGAAGGGACACATAAGCTTGAAACTGTGTGGTGAATGAGGGAAGAACAGCAGTATTGGCAAAGATAAGTGTGTTGTTTGGAAAAAGTCAGATTTCTAGTCAATAGCTGGCCCAGAGCAATTACTAGTATGGCAAAGAATATTGACACCACTGACCTAGATAGAATCAAAGGGATCATGGTATCACAAGGATAGGCAATATATGGGGTAAAAATACACTGTCACCATCAGGCAAAGCTCTCTTTTTTTCTGCAATTTTCATCTGAAGCAAATATCAAGGGGCACATTTTTGAGGGGTGCCTGGTTAGGAAGGAAGGGATTATTCTTATTTATATTTTTAAATACTTGGGAGCTGCATAAATATTAACATATAAGGAACTATACAAGTACATAGGTAAGTAGTACACAAAAATCCCATGAGCTCATATTTCCTTATTTTGTTGGTGCAAACAGCTTTGTACTTACTACAATCAAACATTTGTGTATGCACAGTTCTTAGATTAGCTCACAGGCAGACATAAAAATAATTGTGCCGTACACATCTGTTCCTGTACATTGTGTGGACGCACACGGATACTGGGTAGATGCACAGTTGGAAATATACATCTCTATATGAAAGGGAAAAAATTCACTCACTACACTTTTTCTTTCAGTCCCCTTCTCCCCACAGTGTGTTTTGTTTTGTTTTTTAAAGAACTGTGTGAAATGTTCCACGAGTCTCATGGAAAATGGGGACCATATGATTTTGGGAAAAATTCATCCAATAAAATTTAAGAACATAAGAACAGCCACACTGGGTCAGACAAAAGGTCCAGCCAGCCAGTATACTGTCTATCAACAGTGGCCAATGCCACATGCCCTGGAGTTAGTGAACCTAACAGGTAATGATCAAGTGATCTCTCTCCTGCCATCCATCACCACCCTCTGACAAACAGAGGTTACAGACACCATTCCTTACCCATCCTGGCTATTAACCATTAATGGACCTCCATGAATTTATCCAGCTCTCTTTTAAACCCTGGTATAGTCCTAGTCTTCGCAAACTCCTCAGGCAAGGAGTTCCACAGGCTGGCTGTGTGAAGAACTTCCTTTTTTTTGTTTTAAACCTGCTGCCCATTAATTTCACTTGATGGCCCCTAGTCCTTATATTATGGGAACAAGTAAATATCTTTTTCTTATTTACTTTCTCCACACCACTCATGATTTTAAATACCTCTATCATATCCCCACCTTAGCCGTCTCTTTCCCAAGCTGAAAAGTCCTAGCCTTTTTAATCTCTCTTCATATGGGACCTGTTCCAAATCCCTAATCATTTTAGTTGCCCTTCTCTGAACCTTTTCTCATTGTATCAGTATATTTTTTTTGAGATGAGGAGACCACATCTGTATGAATATTCAAGATGTGGGTGCGCCATGGATTTATATAAGGGCAATAAGATAGAGACTAAGATGGAGACTATCCCTTTCTAAATGATTCCTAACATCCTGTTTGCTTTTTTAATGCTGCTACAGACTGCATGGATGTCTTTAGAGAACTATCCACAATGACTCCAAGATCTTTTTCTGATTAGTTGTAGCTAAATTAGCCCCCATCATATTGTATGTATAGTTGGAGTTAGTTTTTCCAGTGTACATTACTTTATATTTATCCACATTAAATTTAAGTTGCCATTTTGTTGCCCAATCACTTAGTTTTGTGAGATCTTTTTGAAGTTCTTCACAGTCTGCTTTGGTCTTAAATATCTTGAGCAGTTTAGTATCATCTGAAAACTTTGCCACCTCACTGTTTACTCCAAATCATTTATGAATAAGTTGAATAGGATTGGTCCTAGGACTGACCCTGGGGGAACATCACTAATTACCCCTCTCCATTCTGAAACTTTACCATTTATTCCTACCCTTTGTATTGAGGCTGTTTCGGGGTAGCCTGTAGACTGTACCAGGCTAGCCAGGGAAGACTCTGGTGTCCCTACTAGTAAATGAAGACATGAAATGGAGACAAAATAATTCCACTCAAGAAGATGTAAGACTTTCAGGGCCAGCTCTACAGCTATGCTGGTTTATACTAGCTGTCCCTAATGTTTGAGTGATTTGATATCTCATTTAAGTATGCCCTAAATCACAGGTCTTGAATGATATGGCTCATGAAGAAAAGGTTCATAAAATGAGCAAAAGCAAGATTTGTCACTAAATTCAGGGGACGAGAGATATTTTCTACTACAGCATTACATCTACAGTTTACCCTTCCCAAAAAAGTACTACTGGGTATAAGTGCACTATGGGTACATTTTTCAAAAGTGCAAAAGAGACTTATGAGCCCAGATCTCATTTTAAAAGTGATTTAGGGGCCAGATTTTTAAAAGGTATTCAGACATCGTCAATTCATTTCAATGGAAGCTATGTGCCTAATTTGCTTAGGCACATTTGAAAATCCTGCTAGATGCCAATCTGCATCTTTAGTGTTTAAATACTTTTGAAAATTTGGCCGTAGGTGCTTAGGAGCTAATTCCTGTTAAAATCATTGAAGAAATGTCTTACACACACACACCCCACCCTCCCTCCCCCCTCAAAAAGTGGTCCTTAACTCAGGTTAAGTTACATAGGTTCAAATAATAGTGAAGACATGAAAATTCTGCATTCAACTCAGGTTAGCAGCTCCAGTTAAAGCCTATAGGATAGGGCAGGGGTGAGCAAACTATGGCCCATGAGCCCGATCCAACCTGTGAGCCATTTTAAGCCAGCTCACGAGCTCCTGCTGGGGAGCTGGATCAGAGGGCAAGACCACACATCTTGGCCCTGCTCTGGCCGGGGTGCTGGGTCAGGATCACACCATGTGGCTTGGCCCCACTCCAGCACTCCAGCCAGGGTGCAGGGTCAGAGCCGCACCACCCAGCTCTGAAAGCCATGGCATGGCCCCACTCTGGCTCCTATGCACTCCAATTTCCTCCTTCAGTGAGCTACGGGATGGTACCTGTGGATGGATAGTGTGCAGAGCCACCTGGTTGTGCCTCCACTTAGGAGCCAGAGAAGGGACATGCCACAGCGTCTGGGAGCTGCTATAGGTAAGCGCAGCTCGGATCCTGCATCTATATCCTCTCCCAATCTTCCAACCCCCTGCCCAGCCCTGATCCCCCTCCTGCCTTCTGAACTGCTCAGTTCCAGCCCCGAGCACTTTCCTACACCCCAAACTCCTCATCCCTAGCCCCACCCTAGAGCCAATGCACCCAACCAGAGCCCTCACCCCCTCCCACACCCAACCCCAATTTTGTGAGCATTTATGGCTCATACAGTTTCTATTCCCCGATGTTACCTTCAGGCCAGAAAGTTTGCCCACCCTTGTGATAGGGAGTCTGGAGTTGAACTCAAGTGGTTAAGCTCAGTTGAAAGCCAAGTTGTCATGTTTTCACTTCTAACCCGGAGCAAAAAAACACACACTTTTGGTTTTTTGAAGTGAGGACATACCCTGAGAACCAAGTTCCTGAGTCCAACGCTGAGCATTTTTGAAAATTTTCATTCTAGATAAATAAAGTAAAAATAGAACAATAGAAATAAAACAATGCCATGAAATAGTCCATTTTTTTCTTAATGCAGCTTTTAATGGAAGTCACATCCATACATCTTATGCAAATCACATACGGTTTCATATTGATAAGATAATTCATTTTGTAACCTCCCCAATAGGCCACGTTTAAATGTCATTTTCTTCTCCATTAACTTTAGCTAAGTTTATACTAGGCCTATGAACCAGCAGAACTTTTTTTTTTTAATTTGCCAACTAGGCAGGTTTTTTCAGTTTAAGTCAACTTGGAAGCTGTGGATGCTGTTTTTATGTTGCTGAACACTATCAAGTGTTCAGCCTGTATAGTGTTCTAAAGAACATGCATCCTTGTCAGGGACAGATGCGGGGAAGACTTCTATCTAGCTTTTTAAAAAAAAGAAAAGAAAAAAAGATTAGTCAGGCCAACATCACAAAGTAGATGATAAGAGTGGAGATTTTATATTATATATATATATATATAAATATATATAAAATTTTACATCATACAGTCAATATATAATATTCAGGGTGCCACATGCAGAAATTATGTAAAACTGAAGATGCATCTGTGAAGTCAACCACTTTCATTAAACCTCTCTAAAATAATCTATGATAAAAGTTT
Organism: Dermatemys mawii; assembly: GCA_007922305.1. Lineage (NCBI taxonomy): Eukaryota > Metazoa > Chordata > Testudines > Dermatemydidae > Dermatemys > Dermatemys mawii. The sequence continues at coordinate 18,637,877 of ML677363.1, forward strand.
TTTTTGGTAAAGTAGAAATTGTACTGAGAATGACTTTATTTTAAAATGAAGTCACATTTTCAACCCTGCTTTTCAGCAAGCCACATCCTTTTCACATTTCACAGACATGACATGTCATTAGGAAACTGTGTTATTCTTGGTTACATTGGCATGTCATGTTACAGTACATTAGAAGACATGATGTGCAGATATAACCATGCATGACCATTATCCAAATGACACATTAAATCATGGCAGTTCAAAGTGAGAGACATCTGGCTTTTTGCACATTTTCAACATACTTTGTAATCAGTCCATGCAAAATTTAAGAGATGAATAAACTAAAAAAAATTGCAAAAATATATTTTAAATGATAGTGTTTCATTCAGTCTTCATCCCAAATTCACAGCCCAGCACATCCCATACAGCACACATAGTGTTATCATCATGGTGATAACTAATCATATTTTCATAATTGGCCTCTTTCTCACTCTTGCTGAACATACAAACAAGATAAATCTTGTAATATTAAAGGACAAGGAAATAACCTTTTATTATCTCCCCACTTACTGTATTTGATTTTACACTCTATTCCTTTTCTCGACTGTTGCTGTATGTTAGCATCTGGGACTCATCACTCAGAATGGCATTTCAACAAAGATGATGTCACCACTGCCAAATACTTTAACAAACGTGGCTACTGCATAAATCGAAAGAACTGCAACATTGGGCAAATTATGTTTAAGATAGGAGACAAAATGGATAATTCATACCACAATTTAAGTGCATTAAATATAGACTCTCTTTCCAGAGGGAAGAAATTGAGTGAAAACAGTAAAACTGGGGCATTTTTTTTCTGTAAGACAGTTTGGAAGAGCTTTTGATCTCACAGTGTCTGTTACAACCTCAGACAAGGTTAAGTTTACCCTTAAAGTTAGCATTCCTCTCAGCTTCCCCTGCTCATGAACAGAGTAACTTAACCACCAACTAAATAGAATTCAAAATGCTTAGAGAACATGAGCTGACACCACTTGGCTTTGATGATGAGAACGTGAAAAAGGATGGGTTTATTGCTGTTACTAATTTATTAATGATTCGGCACCCAATTCTCCTAGATGCTGTGTACCCTCAACTCCCATCTCAGAGGCCCCAGCCAGCAGAAATGGTACAATTCTACAGCATAAGGTTGCTGTTGCAGGAGGATGCAGTGCATGCTGCTTGACTATCACAGAAACAGTCCCCTCCTTTCACTCCCCTGCGGTGTGGCAACACTCTGGGAGCACAGTGGGGCAAGGGTGAGGGAAAGACAGTTGTGAAAAACTTCCCATCATTGGGCTGCTTTGCAGCTGGGGGTGGGGAGGATATTCCCTTTTCTCCCCTTTTACCTATGCAATTGTTCAAATCTGAGCCAGGCAACTCAGGCTGACCCAGTATTTGACCCTTTAATTACAGATCTGGGGGAAAATATTGACCACTCCCTTCAGAAATTCATAGAATTTAAATGATTTCACCTGCTTAACAGGGAAGGACTATAGGAAACTCCACTCTGCCTAGAATGAGCTACAGCACAGTAAGTGGAAGTGCAAGCTCACCCATCCTGCCCCCACACTCAGACACCAAGACCCATAAACCTATGGCCCTTCCAATGAGGCTGCAAACAAAGGACTTAATCCGAAGATGCGCTGAACACCCTCAGCTCCCACTAAAGCCAATGCTCAGCACTTCCCACTATGAGGTTTAGTAGTTCCAATTAGTAACGGTTTCAGTGGCTTTTTTGTGAGGGGGACAATAGTTCACTAGGAACTTGACTGAAGCCAAGTCATTTTACATAAGCCACAGAAACAGCCAAACTTGTGATTATTAATGACTTGGATTGGACTAAAATTAAACCAGTGACCATGATTTGAAGGCTCCTTATCTCTTTACCAGACTCATGACCCACCTAGTCTCCTTCAATCTCTGTTTATTAAATTTAATAAATACTGGGAAACATTTAGCAGTAAAAGCAAGATGACATCTCATCGGTCAAATACAAAAGTAACTGAGGTTATACAGAAAATATCAAAAGAGCACAAATTAAAATACAACATATGTCAGATACAGAAAAGAGGTTGAGTATTTTTACACTACCTAATGAAGCATGATTAAAATAAAACCAACTAAACCCAGGCAGGGAGCAATTTCAAAAATTAAACTAAAATAGGGTTAGTCCTATTTTCAATCTCACCAGGAAAATTCATCTGTACTTCATGCTGGTGAATGATTTCTCACCTTGAGCTATTATTTTCAGCCCTCAGATATAGCATCTTGTATCCAGAAGCAGCAAAAACAGCAGTATTTTTTCCCATGTATAAGAACATGATCCATGGTACATCTACAATATCCCTTTATACTTAACCATACCAGTACCTGCCATTTTGCTTTTAACCCTCATCTCAGTATCAAATCTCTCTAATAAAAGTTAGCTTAAGGATAAGGGAGTTTTACAAAATGTCCGGATCTTTAGCCCTGCTGAACATGCAGTCAGTTAACATGGAAACTCCTTACAAGCTCTGGACAAACATAGTGTGATAACAATGGCAACTTGTTTGGCTTACTAATTGTAACCAAATGTATGCCTTTCTATCAAAACATTCTCAGGAGGATGTCAAAGACTGTTCTCTAAGCAAACATCTTGTGTCATCCTTTTACTGAAATGGAACAAGAGTCTCACATAAAAATAGCACCAGAGGAATTCTCATAGAAGTTAAAATATATATAATGGATCTTTGAAAATGCATCTTTGGTGTTATATTAACAATTTGCACCAGCTGGGCCTAATAAGTTCCTGGCAAAAGAATAAATGTAAAAATAAAATTACATAAACCTTTTTAAAAACAAGAACATGTTTCAAAATAGACACAAAGGGTGCTCTCAGTTACTCCACTTCTCTTTTTTGCTGTGTTCTGACGGGAAGCATTTTTGTGTGTGAAATCTATCTTCTATAACACTTCTCCAAAGAAAGCAAAACATTCAATACCTGATTTTAATACTCCGTATTGAGCTGACCTGTTGTGCACACTGTAGTAAATCCTAGCATTGAGAACTAAACAAATCTTTGGGAAAAAAATAAAGGTTTCCATCTGAAACAATTGGTGAAATTCAATAACATTGAACTTCTAAGGCCATGCACTTTTTTTCCATCCCATATGTGGTGAATTTTTAATCAAAACACACATTCAAGCAAAACTCCCAAATATTTTTAAGACATTTAGTTATTAGCGAGCTATGAAACATTCCAATGTGCTTTTCTGCTGAAACAACAAATGAAAACAAACAAAAACATTCTCATATTTGTAACCAATACTGAAGACTTTATACATATTTTACTTAAGCAACACTCACACTGATGCCAACAGAAGTTTTTCCTGGGTAAGCATTGAGGCCACAGTTCAGTAAAGCACTTGGCATACGCCTAAATCCATCCCTTTTCAAAAAAGCACTAAAGCACATGCTTAACTGTAAGACCATGTCTAAAGTTCCCATTTACTTCAATAGAACTTACATATGTGTTTAAAGGTAAGCACATGTCTAAGAATTCAATAAATCAGGGTCTAACTAAAAGAAAATCAACTAAGGTCTTCAAGATTTGGTTCAGGATGTGCCAGAAGAGTACAATTTTCTCCATTAAAGACAACAGTAGAACTCACTGATTTCAATGGCCTGAAAGTAATAGTAGAATGTCTAGGCACCCAACCCCAGGTTGATGCAGGGATTACTCAATGAAATTCTAAAGCCTGTGTTATGGAGTTGATCAACCTAACACAATGGTGTGTTAACGTTATTGGGATTCCGAGGTGAGGAAGACTGTTCTCAGAGCAAAAGGTTTCAGCTAGTTCTGAAGGTATTTGTCCCAAGAGAATCCCACTTAACCTGCAAAATAAATTTCCCCATAGAGAAATGTTTCTAGAGAAATTTAATGGAAAACTGTCAAAGACTCCTAGACACTAGAATAATATGATTTTAGAAGATTGCTTACTGTTGCAGGTAATTCATTACCCTAGGCCTCTCTCAGCCCTGACATCCCAGAGACAGACCATGGAAAGTGTCCCTACTGGTGCTTTTAGGGATACTGGGAGGTAGAGAAGGGTGGGAACTATATCTGGTTATGATCAACTCTTTGTAGGATCACCCGTCAAGGAGGGAAAGAACCCCAAAGGTAAGAGGCATTGGCTAAAAGACAACCCAGTCCCACCATGTCTCACTCACATTTCTGAAACGGATCTGAAAGTTCAAAAGTAAGCAATTTGGCACTGTCTGCACTACTCATATTGATTAAGGGCAAGAGATTTCTGAAAAATGTTACAGGGAGTGGAACCATTCCCTAGGACTCTGTAACACTTGATCTTAGTTCTTGCTTTCTCCAAACAGCTTTTAACAATCTGCTAAATGGACAGGGCAAAAGGAGGATGGAAAGTGAAGAAGAGAATGTATACTATAGTATCGCTATAACTTTCTTAGACTGGCAAGAGGAGGAAGAACAGCAGAAAAATTATAGTTACTTGTTTTGGCAGCACTTAGGGACTAGATGCACCAACTAAGAGGGCTACTGCTCATTGACATGTATCCATCTCAAAGTGACACATTTACTTATAGAAGCTCCCTGTAAAAAAATCCCAAAATCTCTTAAAGCAGTGCTACCATTGCCCTTTGAGTTGCCAGTCTGAGAAAGCTAGTGATATTACAGTATTCATTTTCCTCTTCTTTACTTTCCTTCCTCCTTTCACCCTGTCCATTGAGCGGATTGTTAAAAGCTGTTTGGAGATAGCAAGAACTAACAGCAAATGTTGCACAAGGAGAGACTGGGCTTGCTACTGTTCTCATCAGTCCTTCTAAACCAGTTTAGTTAGTAGCAGAAAAGCAAAGAAAAGGGAAAACAACAAATGGTCTTCTTCTAATACATGGGCTCCTATCAGTTGAACTGGAGAATATGAGAAGAACTTAATGGCAGGATGTCAGAAGAAATCTTGGTATTGGGGAAGGATTTTAGAGACACAGTGATTTTAGGTACTTTGGCTCAGGGACTAAGGTACTGTGGTGGAAGAGGAGGATTAGAATTTATGGACTATTCCAGGGGTCAGCAACCTTTCAGAAGTGGTATGCTGAGTCTTCATTTATTCACTCTAATTCAAGGTTTCGCGTGCCAGTAATACATTTTAACGTTTTTAGAAGGTCTCTTTCTATAAGTCTATAATATATAACTAAACTATTGTTTATATATTACTATTGTTTATAACTATATAGTAGGACTGTATGTAAAGTAAATAAAATATTTAAGAAGCTTCATTTAAAATTACATGTAAATTAAATTAAAATGCAGAGCCCCTCAGATTAGGACCTGCGCAGTGTGAGTGCCACTGAAAATCACCTCGTGAGCCGCCTTTGGTACACATGCCATAGGTTGCCAACCCCTAGACTATTCTGTATTCTTGCAACAACTGTGTGTAATTCCCTCTCCCTCGTATCCCAATGTGCATGCAGCTAGTTAACCATCAAGGGCCAATTCAGAGCATGGGACTAAAATATAAGGAAGAGGAATCCAATAAGCATGACTCCTTGCAGCATTTAAGGGCTTTCACATTCCTAGATGAAAGATAACTAATTAATAGTACAATTATTTTTCAAATTAACAACACAAACAAAATAACAGTCACTCCTTCAATAAAGTTAATTTGACTTTTGTTAGAGAATGATTATGGCTAAGAAAGCAGGAGAATATACAATTAGTAGCTTAGGTCCCAGGTTGGGGAAAACATTTTTGGAATTTCTGTTAGCAATATCCAGCAATAAATTTAATGAGCAACACCTGACAAGGGCTTTTGACTCCTCACAGATTGTTTTTCAAGATCTAGTATTTTATTTTATTATTATTGATTGCAGCCCTGATGTTTCCCCATTTCAGATTGTACAGTGAAACAAGAGCACTGCAAGACTCAAAGGTTTCAGGGGGTTGTGCAAATATTTCCTTAAGTTTTGATCTAATGACTTTGCATTCCCTGAATTTCAGTTTGAGTTTGAGGTTTAAAATGAACCTCAAAACTCAAAGCAAAACTCATTCAAAAGCTGCTAAAATTGTACCTACTTTTGCAGTAAGACCATGTGAAACTTTAATCATTAGCCAGCAGATTTGGAATGAATATCTCAAAATAATTTCCCTTCCTAATATTTTTACAGATTACTATGAGCCCTCTGGGAATAAGACCTGTAAACACAAACTCCCTGTAAAAATTGTGTAGAAAATCTATTTTCCCTAGTGTGTGACATACTCTCACAATGCTCTGTGGGGTTAGATAGAATTCCTGCAATTTTCTATGAAAAGACAGCTCAGTATATATAGTTCAATTTCCCATTGGCTCTGTGATACATTTTAGTGGGGCAGTTCCATGGTCACACAGGCTTTCCATATTGAGATTAGAATTAATGGTCGTCTACCTCTAACACACAGGATCTGATCACTTGAGCTGAAAGACAATATCCATTGCCTAGGCCACAAAAAGGGGTTATGTACAGCAACAAAGGAATGATAATCTCGTAAGTCTGAGCAGGGCCCACATTCCACCATGGAGAAGGCAGTGGTATAGCTAAAGGGTAAGTAAATTCAAAATGAAATTAATTTAAATTCTGCAGTGTTTGGCTCTGGGCCAGACTTGCTGTTCTGAGCGGCATGGTAAGGGAGCCAGGGCCAGGGGGTTGGATAAGGGCCAGAGGGTCTCGGGGGCGGTCAGGGGATGGGGAGCTGGGGGAAGGGGGTTTGGATAAGGCGAGGGAGTCCCAGGGGACCTGCCGGGGGAAAGGGTGTGGCTAGGGCCAGGCTGTTTGAGGAGGCACCGCCTTTCCTACTCGGCCCTCCATACAATTTTGAACCCCGATGTGGCCCTCAGGACAAAAAGTTTGCCCACCCCGGCCTATAACATCATGACTGATGTGAAGAAAGTAAGTAAGTGTTATTTACTCCTTCTCATAACACGAGAACTATAGGTCACCAAAAGAAATTAATAGCCAGCAGGTTTAAAACAAACAAAAGGAAATATTTCTTCATACAATGCACAGTCAACCTGTGGAACTCTTTGCCAGACAATGGCAAAGATGATAACAGGGTTAAAAAAAGAACTAGATATGTTCATAGAGGTTAGGTCCATCATTGGCTATTAGCCAGGATGGGCAGGGATGCAAAACCATGCTCTGAAGTGTTCCTAGCCTAGGTTTGCCATACGATGGGATTGGGCTACAGGGGATGGATCACTTGATTGTTCTGTTCATTCCCTCTGAAGCACCTGGCAATGGCCACTATACCAAGACAGAATACTGGGCTAGATAGGCCATAGTCTGACCCAATATGGCCATTCTTATGTATCCCCAAAATTGAAGGTAAGTGGGTCCTTTGGGACAAGTTCCTTTGAGACTTTGGGGGAGTTTCCCAATGAAATTCTGAGTGGCCACTCTCCTGGTAAACTGGTGGTACTTTACATGTGGGATTCTGGGTTTATTTTGCTGGAGCTTTAGAGATACTTAGAAGAAGTGGTTCAGCAGGAGATAATAGGCTTTATAACTTCTCACATTATTCCCATTTTAGTGGCCATCATCCTGTTGACATGATGAGAAGCTATAATTTAGACTGACCAACTGTCATTCACATTGTCAATCACCAAACATCCAGGTTGCCCAGGGTTACAAGGATGGTTTGTGCCTTTGTCCTGCAGTATTTAGTGTTGCTGACTCTTTACCTTGATTTCAGATGAAAAGATTCTGACAGATAGTGCCCGAGACAGACAGAGAACTCATGACAATTGTGGAGGTCCTGTGGAGCCTTTGTGTATGACAGTTTTAGGGCTTGTGTGATAGTCCATAACCAGGGTATCAGGTTGGCTACCAGGTTGGTTTTAATCCTTTCATCTGCTTTAGAAGACTGCACAACGTTTGGTGTATGCCCCAGGAATATACTGACAGAGTCTTTGCCCACTCTACTGGATGGCAGTTTGCTTGCTCGAGTGATTTCTCACTTAGCAAAAATATCATTTTTTATGTGTGGGAAAACCACTAACCTGCCCTCCATAGAAAATTTACAGTGCAGATGAGGGAAGGCTGGACCAAGTCTCAAGCACACAATCAAGATGAATGTCATTACCTGACTCCTTCTAAGACAGAGAAAGCCTGCTCAGGTGCAGTAGAATTTATGGAAGTTTCTCCATAGCTTTCGTCAGTGTTCTCAAGATCAGTGAACTGGCAGGCGGGCAAAGTGCAGGGTCATGCTAGATATGCTTCATACTAGCAACTTTACTTTATCCCACCTACCATCACTTGGGACTGACAGCTGTAGATCTTCAGGAGACCATCTCTCCGAGCTTTAGTTCATGGTTTTAATCATGAAGGGAGGTACTTCCTATGGGCCATCTTTTACTACATACAAGATTATTATTTCTCCATCTCTTATGCAACATTTCTGTTATTATCAATACAAAAGGAAGAGTAGAATATGACCCCCAGACTATAATTAAAATGATTTTGTCCCTTTTCATAGAAGTGAGTTTGACACCTTAATGTACAATCAGAATTTCTGGGTTCTTTACCAGTTCTGTCACTGACTTGTGTGTGTGACCTTGGACAAGTTATTTAGGCCCAAGTTTTCAAAAAGAAACTCTTTGTTTTATATGCTTCTGTCTTGGTTTCCTAATTTAAGATGCCTAGAATTTGATTTTCAAAGTTACTGAATACCTGCAGCACACATGGAATTCAACTGGAATCTTAAGTATGCAGCATCTCTGATAATCAGAACCTAGACTTCTAGATTTGATCACCAAAAAATGAATGCACTTAAGGTAGAGACCACTTTTGAGAATTTGGCCCTAAACATCTGAGTTTACTTTCTCAGTTAATTCATCCATACATAGATAAATAAATAACAATTCTTCAAGGAGGTAATCTGAGGTGGAAGTAATGAGAATTGACCAACTAATTTGCAATTAATAATTGAGTGTATTAGTTTGGAAATGTTTAAAAATATGCTTCATTGTCTGTACACAGATTTTTGGAAGTACCGGTTTTCCATATTCACTACTCAAATCTGGAACAACTATAGGTTAGCTGTGTTTGCTCAGATAAATCTCTTACTGTTCTGTTTATTCCCTGTTTGGATCACTGTAAGCATGTCCAGTGAAAATTCTTTCATCTTTCTCCAGCATTCATGCCAGTAAAATTTAAATCGCATGAACGTTTTCAGAAAAGCCAAGGCAAAAGAGACCTTAAAACAGTTAAAACAAATTCATTTAAAAGTTCAAACAAAAATTCAATGAAAAATTGTCAGACTATTCTAATTAGTTAAAGGAACACCTTAAATAACATTTCCTTCTAACATTTCTATTGTCACAATAAACCTATAACATTATTATAAAGCAGGGGTGGGCAAACTTTTTGGCCCAAAGGCCACATCAGGGTTACAAAGCAGTATGGAAGGCCTGGTAGAGAAGGCTGTGCCTCCCCAAACAGCCTGGCCTCCGCCCCCCTAGTCAACCTCCTCCAAATTCCCCTCCTCTCCCACGATTGCCCCCTTCAGAATCTCCCTTATGCTCCTTGTCCCCTGACCGCCCTCTCTGGACCCCAACCCCTATTCAACCCCCCCGCTCCCTGTCCCCTGACTGCCACAATCCCTATCCACACCCCTGCCCCCTGACAGGCCCCCGGGGACTCCCATACTTATCCAATTCTCCCCCGACCAGAACCTCTGTCCTATCCAACCGCTACCTCCTCCCTGTCCCATGACAGCCCCCCGGGACCACTGTCCTTTATCCAACCCCCCTGACCCCAACCCCCTTACCATGCTGCTCAGAGCAGTGGGCTTGGCAGCCACGCAGCCCAGCTAGAGCCAGACACGCTGCTGTGTTGCCCCGCAGGAGCGCACAGCCCCTCCCCCCTGTTGCTGCAGGGTAGGGGACACAGCAGTGGAGGGGTAGGGAGCTAGCCTCCCCAGCCGGGAACTCAGAGGCTAGAAAGGACAGTCCCGGGGGCCGGATGTGGCCTGTGGGCTGTAGTTTGCCCACCCTTATTATAAAGGGATTAAAAATAAAATATTTTTGCACTCCTTCTGAATTTTGGAGCACTTTGTGTATACCCAGGTCACTGGTTTGTTTATAGGGCACCTCATTCCACACACTTTGAAAATGGAGTTTACTAATTACAAGTAGCAAAAGAGTTTAAACTGAAAATGGAAGCATGATTGGGCACAGAAATAAAGTAACGGAGGAAGGAGTATAGTCCTGAGCAGTTTGTTCTTGAGCCAAGAAATGACCTTTCTAAACAATTTCCAGGGAACAGATAAATCTTTAATTTTTTTAAGTAACTGTTTTAAAAAGAAAAATCAGAGCTTACTATTTAAAGGATGCTTTATCAGCAAACTGACTTTTAAACATTAGTCCATAAAAAACACCCAATGAACCTTTCATGTTTGTAAAGCAGTTTTTCATCCTTAGACAGACATTGTTTTAATGATGAACATAGTCAATTTTGACAAGGATACAGAGTTAAGTGTGAGGAAGAGACAGATGAAAGATTCTTTTCTGACTTGAAAAGCTTGTGTTTTGTTACTAATATTAGAACCACAGAGACCTATTTGACTAAAAAGCACCTTCTAATTTAAAACCTGTAGCTCTTAAGCTCCATAGTGGCAGCTATTTATGTGGTTGACTCACTCTTCACAAAGTGTACCCCCTTAAGCTCAGGGTATAAAGCCAAAAAATGAAATCCACATTATGGAGCATGACTGAACAAACTACTATACTAGTACGTGTTTGATAAGAGAGAGGAAAGGAAAGAGAGACAACATAAGGCATAAAACAAGACTTTACATATTTCATTTAGAAAACTGGAGAAACTGTTATTGACTTCACCGGGAATAACTCCCAGTAGTAATCGTTGCATCTGGTAGTAGGTCTTTGCTGCTAAGTGCCAAATTCTGCTTTATGATATAGATGTAGAACACAAGTTCATGTCACTGGGAGTTATGCCTGTGTATCAAATTAAAATTTGGACTTTTTTTTGTTCACTGACCTTATATAAAAGGTGTGTTTTCCAGCTTGCAAGAGTGAATTAAACTGGGCAACATTTTGGGTGTTTTTGATATCTGCTAAATGAAGTGAGCTTCCATCTCATCACATTTACTCTAGTTCACTCAGCTCTAGTAAAACTTAAAATATTCCAGTTAATTGAACAAGATAATTTAAGTCTCAAATTGTTCCTGCTTCAAATCTCAACGTTTTTCACTATCTGAAGATGGAGAATATGTACTGCCGTGTAATTCGTTATCATGCCTGTATACTTATTCGCTATCGGCCAAACTTATGCCCTGATTATACACAGAGATGTGCCAGTGTGGATTCCCACAGTAAATAAATGAGAAGTCACATGAAAAGTAGATCTCTGGAAAATTATAAAGGAAAGTACAAAAAAAAAAAGTCTGAAGAACCTTTTTGAAGGAATTAGGCTGAATGAAGTAGTAGTCCTGATATAAAATAAAAAATTGTCATGTTGCGTACTTCGATATATAGAGAAAATGCTCAGCTGAGAATCAAAATAATCTTAATGTTAATATACGGAGCATTTTCCTTACCGTTGTTTCCTGAAAACTGAAAGATAGCATTGAGGTTTAAATATCTCCCCTGAGCCCTCTTTATTTCTTCTCAGGACCCGATCCTGGAATCCTTACATAAATCCAAAGAAACCATCAACAACCATAAGTAACAGAAGTGGTCCTTACTTATGGGAATAGCTCAATTGAAGCCAACACCAAACTTAATAAATCAAGATAAAAATTTAAGGATAGCCTTATCTGAAACATACACGTTTACTCACAAGAACCTGTAATGTCATGTGCCTGTGATCTGGCTTAATTAGAAGTTATCCCTGGCATTCTGTTTTACATAAATGGCTTGAAACCTATTCAAGAGACCACTTTTTTATGGTATGATATTGCCAAAGTCGTGATCAGCAGGGACACTCAGTCTAAAAGGGAGAAGTCTTCATTTTGGAACACACGCCACCTACAAGGTCCAAAAAAGGTAAAATCTGTTCATCTTTAGGGTGCATGGCAAAGCCCATCTAATTTTCCTGGGCTTTAGAGGAGGAAGGAGCATGACAAGGTTAGTAATAGGGTGAGGATTTTTTTTGTCCATTTTCTTGGTTGGTTATGGGGTGAAATTGCAGGATTTATGATTTACTAAAGATTATGCTTTAAGTACATGGCAGAAGCATCAACTGCCATAGTTAGGCGCCATTTTATCACACTGCACAAAATCACATTAAAAAAAGTTAATAAATATAATAGTTTGCCCTTATATGGGTTCACTGAAGAATTTCAAAGCATTTGCCTAGCATTTATTCTGGCCTCCCTTCCAAGGGGCAGAGCAGGGACACGGTGGGCAGCCCTTTCCCACTGCTTTAGATCTGTGAGGGGAACAGCCTCATGCCATACAGTACCTCCTGTACAGCACAATACCCAAAAGAGGGTGTCTCTTGTGCCTGCCATATCCCTGCCTCCTTCTGCAAAGGTTGCAGAGGTTCAAGGAATGGTGAAAACGCAAGCAGAAACAAGCACATGACACAGCTGCTGCTGCTCCTGTGTGCACGTTCCCACTGCTCCTGGCAATATTCTGTACATCTGTGTATTCTGCAGGCAGATTGCCTCCAGGCATTGATGTCAGTGTGGTGTTGCTCTGCAATTCCCTAATTGATTGTGTATGATACAGCCACAGGCTGACCAAAATTAAGTTTCACACTATCCTGTGAGGTAGGCAAGTATTATACCCATTTTACAGATAGGTGAACTGTATGAAACACAGAGCTAGTACACACAGCAATATAATGCTGGAGACAGGAATAAACTAAAAACTACACACAGCTTTTGTGATAAAATCACAAACAATGCAAAAACTTGCTTAGTTTTGTTAGAAACTCAAACCTCAGCAAAGGTTTGTCAAAAAATTTACAAACCTGTTGCATGAACCTGGGATAATTCAGGGTTTCAAATCAAAAGCCGGTGAAATTCAGTGGCTCGGACAGTCTCAGTTTGACTTTTTATTCAAATTGGAAGTTCAAATCAGAACACAAACCATCAACTTAGAAAACGGACCTGGGGGAACATTGAAGACAGTTCAGTGAGGTTCCCTGCTCAATGTTCAACAGTAATTAAAAAAGCTAACAAGATATGAGGTTGCACAAGAAATGGGATGGAAAATAATATGGATAATTTTAAAATGCCCATATTTAATTCAATGGTATTGTCTCATCTGGAATACTGTGTATAGCACTGTTCACCATCTCAAGAATGATATTGCAAAGTTAGACTGAGGTTCAAAAAGATAACAAAAATAATCAAGGGCATGGAAAAACTTTCATATGAAGATAGATTAAAAAGACTGGGATTATTTAAATTGGAAAGGAGATGAAGAAGAGGGGACATGATGATAAAGTGCATAAAATACCTAATGGGCTAGAGAAAGTTGTGAGCTTCTGTTCTTATAATATGAGAACAAGGGCAATTTACTAAAATCAAAAGGTAGCATGTTCAAAATGAGAAAAGGAAACACTATTTCACATAACATGTAATTAAACTGTAGAATCCAGCAGGTCGATAAGTTTTCAGCTGAATCATATTCCATCAAAAAATTGCAGTTTAGTCAAAATAAAAACGTTTCATAGGAATGTGATGATTTCAATTAAAGTTTTTGACTATCACATTGATTCATTTTATTTCAAATGTTATAGTCTATTAAGATATTAATTGTATTATTTACATATTAAATATAACATATTTAATATAATATAAAGGCAAACATGCTTTGATGGTCCTAAATTGACATTTTTCAGAATTTTCATTTTTCAGGAAATTTTGACTTTTAATTGTGCTTCAGAACATTATTATTTTAAAATGTTTGAATTTTGTTCAGAAATTCTTTTTTCTTGCCAACTCTGCTGTGGAACTAATTGCCACAAGACATTGTTGAGGTCAAGTACTTAACAAGATTCATAAAGGGACTGGACATTTATATGAATATTAAGAATATCCAGACATATCATAAGTAATGCTAACAAAAATTTTGGAAAGGATCTGAAGCCTCATGCTTCAGTGCTTCAACTATTCTCGGGGGCAGGTGATCCCACATCTGCTGACTACAGGGTTCTTACACCTTCCACTGAATCAAATAGTACTGGCTACTGTCAGAGACAAGATACTGAACTAGATGGCACACTGGATCAGATCCAAAGCCCAATTCTTATGACTTGTTTTCAGTAAGAATTGTGGATACTGAACACTTATGAAAATCAGACTAGCAAACAATTCAGTTTTGTACAGTTTTAAATGGAATCCAGAATATCTGGACTTTGGCATCCCTGTTCTATACACTGTATTAGATTAAAGGGAAAATAATTTCTGGAATATGGGGAAAATCTCACAACATTCTTGTGAATGGATGAAAGAACCAAATCAAAAAACTTTGGTAAAACATTGGTTTTTTATAGCCAAACATCATTTTTGTTACCAAATTTGAGATAGAGAAACTAGAGCTGGAAGAGTAGTTAGCAGAACAACATACATTTTCAGTTCCTTTCAAACGTTAAAAAATCTATTATTCAGACACCTTATGGAAAAGGCATACACTTGCATGGAATTCATAGACTAAGCATTACTCATAGCTCTTTCAGATGATGAAAAATGCAGAGTAGGCTGATAACATAAGTCGGGTTTCTGCTAGGTATTGCAGCATGAAGAGGTTGCCTTTCAAACAGGACCTAAAGTCAATTAGGTCGATGTAACTGTTCAAAATTCATTAGAATGACCTTAGTTAAGCTTTGCATCCATGCATGCTATGGTATATGATAAGATAGCCTCAAGCAACAGCAGTAGTCTGGTGGCACTTTCTAAAATATTTCCAGTACTTGAAAGCAGTTGGATTTGTTAAAATTTCTAAAAGAATTATATCAGGATGAACATTTTTTTTAACTTTCTCCAAGCCAGTGCAACAATATTATATAGAACTTTTCATCTTCAAAGATCTTCATAAACCTTAGCAAGCCACAATAACTTAACAGTTGTAAAATTATAGAAAAACACACTTTTGTATTCTTGCTAGATTTTTCTCCACTAATTGTTGGAATAACTTTTCTAACTGGAATTGTTCTGCAATTTAAATGTTAAACTCATTGCAAAGAGAGTACGGACAGATCTCACATACAGTCACAAACTGGAATAAATTAACATCTTCAGACTCTGGTAACCCAATGAAAGACCATATCACAATCTTCTCTTTAGTGTATGTAGCTAGTTGATTGCTGTTGTCATTATTTAAATCATAAGCAGGAATAATATCAGAAACAATATAAAATATTTCACCTAACCAAAATTAACCACCTCTCATGTCTGTAGCAGATAAAAAACATGAAGAAGCCATTTTCATCATTCTCCTTTTGTTCATTTCTTAACAGCTGCTGTAAAAGAACCTTCCAAGTCTCCCAGGTACACCTGGGTAATTCTATCACTTAACTTTAAAGGTTCAAACCTGCCAGCTGGCTAGAGCCCTCTGCTCCCACTAACTTCAAGGGGAGCTTAAGGCACCCACCAACTGGTAGGATTACATCCTTCGGGACTCCATTCAAACAGGACATTATACAACTAGTACCATTTACGTAAGAGATTTCTTAATGTAAGAAACGGTATCTGAATCCTGCCCTTAATGAAGAATGGCAGGATTCAGATATCTTCTGTGCTCCTGAAGATTCCCAGGCACCTCTGCCTATTTATTCCCAGCAGCATGTGGAAAGTTCAAAGACTGACAGTCTGGACCTTACCAATGCAAAATTCCTGTTGATTATATTCATAAAGTTTGCAGGATCTGGCTCTGAGAGAGCTTTCTGCTCTCAGAACTCTTCCAAGTGTCCCAGTTTGAACATTCTAGTATTACTCAGCTATAACTTGTTTGAAGCTAGTGAAGGTAGTCAGGTTTCAGATGGCATTAAACCCATTTCCTAACTGAGGCCTAATCCTGCAAGCCCTTCTCACACTGACTAGTACTTAGTATTTCCAGTAAAGTCAATGGGATTCCTTGCACAAGTAATTAGGCCTTCAACAGTATTGACTCATAGACTTAGACTTTAAGGTCAAAAGGGACCATTATGATCATCTAGTCTGACCTCCTGCACAATGCAGGCCACAGAATCTCACCCACCCACTCCTGTAATAAACCTCTCACCTATGTCTGAGCTATTGAAGAATCAGAGGGGTAGCCGTGTTAGTCTGGAATTGCAGAAGTGACAAAGAGTCCTGTGGCACCTTAAAGACTAACTGAAATTTTTTCAGAGCATGAGCTCATGCTCTGAAAAAATTTCAGTTAGTCTTTAAGGTGCCACAGGACTCTTTGAGCTATTGAAGTCCTCCTATCATGATTTAAAGACTTCAAGGTGCAGAGAATCTGTAGGAACAGGATTTTAAATTGTACTAATTGTTGTAAGAATTGATGTAAACTTTAATTTAATTCTATAACCGAAAGGAATGATTGTCTGAAACTGTGTGATGTTTCCAATATTCATTACAATTAGCACCTCTTGTTACAAAGTTTAGTTGGTAAGAGACAGAATTTTGTATTGCATTTACGATAAATAGATTAGAGAAATGTTGAGGGCCTGAAGCCCCCAATGTGAATTGTTTTAGTTATAAGATTTAGCAAGGCTTAATTTACAGTGTTTAATTCTGCTACCTTTAAATATTTCTGTAAGAGATTGTGTGATTGTTTGTGTGAAAGAGGAATGCATGCATCAGAAAGAGATAGATGTGAAGTCATCACAAATATCCAGATGGTCAAGAAAAGTGAGAGACTTGAAAAGACCAGGAGACAATCAGATAACACCCATTGTATTGGATGCTACATATATTAAGCAGCATTGACGGGCCTCAGAGGTGAGCCGGCCCCCCCACCCCCGAAGGCGAGACAACAAATAGAAGATAATGAGGGGAAACCCCAAAATTAACACCACTTAAGAACTAATGATTACAGGATGACACTGCAAAATGTATGGACTCAAATGGAAATTTACAAGTATAAAGTTTGGGTGTTTTGCCATGAAACTCTGGGTTCAGTCCCGCAAAGCCTCGGAGCATCAGATCATGACCAACAAAGCGCCCCAGCTTCTTACTCGTGCTCAGTCTAACTGGCCATTAGACTGACTCGAGCTACAACAAGAGACTGGTAACTATGAACATCAACTGGCAGGACTGTCTGCATGGGCTCTGTGTGTGTGTGTGTGTGTGTGTGTGTGTGTGTATGTGTGTGATTGAAATGCACATGCTAAATGATATATTCTTAATAAAGTATGGTGTATCGCCTTCCTCTTATAAAAGATCCCGTGTGCGTTGTATAGCATAACAAATCCTCCAGTGACCCACGCCCCACGCTGCAGAAGAAGGTGAAAAACCTCCAGGGCCTTTGTCAATCTACTCTAGAGGAAAATTCCTTCCTGACCCCATATATGGCAATCAGCTGAACCCTGAGCATGTAGGCAAGACTCACCAGCCAGACACCCAGGAAAGAATTCTCTGTAGCAATTCAGATCCCATCCTGTCCAACATCCCATCACAGGCCATCGGACCTATCTACCACGAATAGTCAAGATCAGTTGCCAGAATTATGTTATCCCATCACACCATCTCCTCCATAAACTTATCAAGCTTAATTTTGAAGCCAGATAGGTCTTTTGCCCCCACTGCTTCCCGTGGAAGGCTGTTCCAGAACTTCACTCCTCCGATGGTTAGGAACCTTCGTCTAATTTCAAGTCTAAACTTCCTCATGGCCAGTTTATCTCCATTTGTTCTTGCGTACACATTGGTACTGAGCTTAAATAATTCCTCTCCCTCCATGGTATTTATCCCTCTGATATATTTATAGAGACCAATCATATCTCCTGTCAGCCTTCTTTTGGTTAGGCTAAACAGGCCAAGCTCCTTGAGTCTCCTTTCGTAAGAGGGGTTTTCCATTCCTCAGATCATCCTTGTAGCCCTTCTCTGTAGCTGTTCCAGTTTGAATTCATCCTTCTTAAACATGGGAGACCAGAACTGCACACAGTATTCCAGATGAGGTCTTACCAGTGCCTTTTATAATGGTACTAAAACCTCTTTATCTCTACTGGAAATACCTTACCTGATGCCTCCCAAGACTGCATTAGCTTTTTTCACAGCCATATCACAGTGGCAGCTCATAGTCATCCTGTGGTCAACCAATATTCCAAGGTCCTTCTCCTCCTCTGTTACTTCCACTTGATGCATCCCTAGCTTATAACCCCAGTCACATAGACCTGCCTTTTCCTAGTGACAGTGCGATTCTCTGGTCTATCTCCTGTTCCCCCTGGCTGCAAGTCCTTTCCATTCCTGTTCTCCCTTGCAATCTTCTTCAATCAGGGGCGGCTTCAGGCACCAGTGGAGCAAGCGAGTACCTGGGGCAGCAAGCCGCGGGAGGCAGCCTGACGGTCGCTGTCAGGACAGCAGTCAGGCGGTCTTCAGCGGCATGCCTTGGGGAGGTCCACCAGTCCTGTGGCTTCGGTGGCATTTCAGCAGCGGGTACCCAAAACTGCAGAACCCACAGACCTCCCACAGAAATGCTGCTGAATACGCGGGACTGGTGGACCTCCCACATGCGTGCTGCCGAAGACCGTCTGACTGCCACGCTTGGGGTGCCAAAAAACGTAGAGCTACCCCTGTCTTCAATCCATCCTGAATCCTCCTTGGGCTCATGTTTGGTGTTGTCTCCATTGATTCTTCCCCTTTTCCTATAGGGCTAGCTGCTCCTCTCTTCTTCCTTGCCCTTCCACTTTCAGTGACCACCTGCTGTACCCCTTCATTTTCCAACTCCGTAAACCTGTTCTTGAGCTCTATTTCTCCTTCACTAGCCCGCCTTTTACTCTGCCTGGTTCTTTTAGTCACATGTTTCAACTGTCCATTCTCTTCACTCAGCAGTGTCCCCTCAGAGTTCTTTGGTCCTGCTTTCATCTGTAAGTCTGAGCTTTTCCCTTCAACTGCCTCATGTCTTTGCTCATAATCTGCTTGAACCCCCTTCTAAATTCAACCAGACTTTTCACCTGCACCTCCAATCCTCGGATCTTTTCTTCCATCAACTCTATCAGGTGGCACTTCATGCAGTCAAAACTGTTTCCAGTACTCCCTCCAGTATCATGTACATACCACAGCTTCCGCATCCAGTCATCTTCATTGTGTCCTGTACTGCTTGGGTCATTACCACTGCTGCCTCTGTATCTGTGGTATCCTTCCCACCTAAATCCTGTTAGTCCAGGAAACACAAACCACACCAAAATACCACTCCCCTCCACACACACAGCAAAAACAACCCCCTCAATGAGCACCACAATATAAACTCCCCTGTCTGCAGCTCTGTTTGATGGCTCCTGTGCCACTGCAGCTGTCTGTGCCGCTGTCTGACTATCTATATAGGACCCCTACTCAGAGAAGCCCCACACCCTAATCAGGGATCAGCTTCTCTCCCAGCACAAGGCCTCTACAAGCCTCTACACATACAGGGCCAAAGGAAGGTGTCTCTCAAATGCCATTTCCTTTTTTTAATTTTAAAATTATGAAACTGTTAGCACTTTACAATAATAAAGAAATGATTCAATACCAGAACACCAAAAATCATGTACTTTTTCTCTGTTAGTTTGCATCACAGTCAGAAGAGGTCATTAAAAGACAGAAGATACTGTATAGCAGCGGAAATTAATCTTAATGCAAAACCACCAAACAAATCAGGGTTGTTGTTAACAATACCACTTAGCCCTTACTGAACACTTTACATTTTCAGAGAACCCTGTGACAATACCCCAATGAGGCAGGTAAACTTTATTATTCCCATTTTACAGATGGGAGCCTGAGGCACAGAGGTAAAATAACTTTCTCAAGGCAGACAGTAAATCAGAGTCCAAGTGGGAAAGGAAACCCAGGCATTCCTAGCTTGGAAGCCATACCTTTTAACTTTGTAAACACCCTGGAATTTTTGGCATTACTGAATGAATAGCAGACCACACACCTACATTAATAAAGAACAGGAGAGTAGCAGGTCATAGACTTAAAAAAGTCTGCAAAGAAAAAGCCACATACTTCCTTCTCACAAGCCTGCTGCATGTTTGTCTGGCAACTGATTCCAACATGGAAAACTAAGGAACAGATTCTGATCTCCTGGTCTAATTGTTTTGTGCCAATCTGGCAGCACAGGGGCCAGAAAACCACCTTAATTGTCTGCATGGGAATTCCTCTTTTGTAAAAGGAATCCCTGGGTGGCATAGGGACTCTAAACCACCCCTGTATATCTCCATGGTTCAAGGGCATGGGAAGGGACAAGAGGGCATGACTGGAGCAATCGCTGCATATTGGCTATCCTGACACCCTTGGGCTACACTAATGTGCACCAAAAATTAGATCAGTCCCAAACTGGTCCGAGAAGCAAGAAACACAAAAGATGGCACCAGAGGCCCCACACCCCCTTGAGCAGATGTAGCTTAGGATCTGCATTTAAATGTTAAGCTATCAGGCAGGGAAATTCTGAACGTAGAAGTATACTATGTTTAGTTTTAATACTTACATATGTTTAATTTTTTACAGCCACATTTCCAGGAGGGAGTGAGGCAACAATACTTCCAGCACTTAAAGAGGATTTTAGATCTTGTTCTGTAGTGATTTCACTTCCATCTCCACAAAATTGCTTATTTTTGTGCTATGCAAAAGATTTGAAGTTTGTACAGTATATGAAACACATGCTGTAATTAACTTGACAACACAAACCTGTTTTAATCCCGATGAAGAATCAAATTAGCAGATTGATTTGAATTTGCCCCTATAATTTACTAAGAAGTAGAGTTTCTTCAGATCTTTCATTTTTAGACTGCTCAAGAAGAGAAAAGTCCTTTCGCACAGACCACCTCTTCTCTCCCAATTCCACAGTGCATGGTTTTCAAAATATTTCACTCTATGGACCACCAGGAAAGGCTACTTGAACAACATAGTTAAAATCACTTCACTAAGGAGCAGATTTTGTAGTGATAGTCAAGCAGAACTCCCAGTGGAGTCAGTACTGCTGGATTTAGCCTTAAACATCAACAAACAGATATACACCCAAGAAAGATATTCAATCTCCTTCCATATTACAAACAAACATTACCCAGAGACCATATTGTAAAATAGCCCTTAGCTCTGCCAACCACGTTGTTTAGTTCTGCTTCAAATGCTCCTTTTGCTACCAAAACTGTACAGGTTCACAAAATGAGACTAAAACATATTAAATTGTCTAAGACTTAGATAGCCTATTATATGTTTCAGTTTTTTAAAAGCTTCCAAACACTTCACAAGCCTTATTCATTTATATTCCTAATGGCACACAAAAATATTAAAAGTGCACAAATAGGTAGCGCAAATAAGGATAATCACATGTATATTTTCGTACTTATTCTTCAACCAACCTTTGTGTTGAGAGGAACATGGCTAGTCTGTTATTTAATTAATATCTAGGCTCAAAGATCACCCTTTGCTTTTTTTAAATTTGATAAAAGAAAAGCCTTCTTTCTGGATTAACACAAATATAAAATGGAAAGACTGTGGAACATAAAGGCCATGGGTTGCATTTTGCACTGGATAGGTTCTGGTTGAATGAGATCTGGGATGTGTGCCAAATTAATAGAAAAAAAAAATCCTGTTCTTCCTCTCCAATAGCCACAATGTTCATTATTAAGAAAAGCATATGAACCATAGGATTTGATTTTAATAACACCAATGTCTTCATTAATCTGTACTTTCCATTTAGCCTCATTATTGACTAAATGCTGAGTTAATGCAGCACCTATTATTGTTGGATTTTCCCTGGGAAAAAAACCCTCTTTTCCCTCTTCTTTTATCATTCATTCAAGGACTATCAGGTGTGTGTGTCATGTTTTTAAACAGGCCGATGACTGTCAATGGCTGTTTTCTTACCTCAGGTCTGGGAGGATATTTTAATAACATGCTGTCTACAAAGGAGATGGAACCCTTCCCCCCTCCCCAATAAAATAGCTTTTAGTTCAAAACCATATTTATTTGGGTGTTGTTTTAAATGCTGTCACGTCAAGAGACCTCTCACTATCACCTGCAACTGAGCTGATCTTTCCTAGATATTCCAGGGGCCTCCTTTTAAATCAAGAGCACTGATAGCCAACATTGCTTTGTATCTGCTGAACAAATAGTGGCCTTTTGTCCAGGACAAGTTCCTAAACAAACTTAATCTCTCTAACACTGTGACAGATGACATTTAGATGTCCTTGTTACCCTTAAAATGAGTTTTATTGACAATCAGAGAACAAAAAGAAGGCCCAGATAAAGCCTAGTGTTTTATAGGCCTGCTAACAACATCTTAGTTCTTAGTGCAGAGGGTGTAGAGAAAGCCTGAAGTTGCCCCCATTTTCCCCTGCTTTGCTATATCACCATGACAACTGATATAGAAATCACTTAGTGACTCCTAGAAAGAAAACACAGTGACACAGTACCCCTTGTATGGCGAATCAAACTAAAGCCTTCATTCAAATGGCTATTCAGCTTGGGCATTCATGTAGAGGATGGGGTGGATTTTACACAGGTAACAACAACAGAAAGGCCAGCAAGCACTCCAGCCACAGCATATGGTAAAGTCTCTGTTTAATTAATGCATCCTCAATAGAATTTATCCATTTGAAATTTGTTTTCTTTTACTTGAAACATCATTAATGTAAAGGGCAACATTAATCAACATCTTGCAACTTAAAAGGGCATTAAAGAGTGATCTTTTTCCCCCCTATGCAAAAGAATCTTTTCAAGTAGTTTTGTTAACTGCATCTGATTCAAGGCACATTCTAAGAGTTCTTCATCATAAGACAAATCTAGAGAGGCCTCTACTGGCCAGTCTCACTATGTGCAATTTTTTATTTGTAAGTGACTTGGAAAAGCAAGTAGTAAAATAACTACTAGCTTTTATCTTAAAGTTGTACACAGAACGGATTACTGATAAATATATTGTGTACAATACAGAATAATTGTGATTTGTTTCTTAAGCCACCACATGTAGTATCAATTTGCTTTTTTTAAAAAGAGTAAGGAGACTATAAAGATTTATCTCAGATGTGATGTATGTACCTCTATGACATTTTAAGATATTTTAAGATTATATGACTAAAATCAATGAGTAATCATTTTTCTTTGTGCACAGGACCCCCTGTAACTTTCGGATTTCCAAACCATTCAAATATGGAATTTTTGCATGCATACGGCATTTCATAGCTGCATTTATCCTAACTCAAGTAAAACATACATCAAAGCTCAAAAACTTAACTTGAGAGCACTAGGAAAAGAAGTTATTGAAAACCTGGAGAAGCAGGGTCCCATGGTGACAACACAAAGACGGAGAACTTCAAAATCGTCCATTCGGGTTCCTGTAAGTAGCATTTATCGTTTTGAACAACCATGTATTTTGTGCTAATAAAAGTATCACCAATTCTAGCTCAAAATATGATTGCATTTCCTTCTTTGAAAACAAAATTTGAATAGTGGGATATTTTGTTCATGAAAAATTAAGATGTTTAGAACTAAATGCATAGACTTCTTGTTTTTTAAATTTAGTGGAAACCATATGCAAGGCTAGAAGCAGTCATGAACTGAACCTTACTCATGGGCATCAAAACAACCCACAGAAGATGTAACTCACTGGAGATTATCCATTTTCCAGAAGTGATGAAACTTCTTATCTAAACAATGATGGGTTAAACAGACATATCATTAATCTAACAGTAAAGGCATAACAAGATCTGAATGGTTGAAAGCTGAAGGTAGACAAATTAAGACCAGACATAAGGGGCACATTTTTGACAGTGAGCCATTGGAACAACTTGCCTTGGGATGTGTAGAGATTCTATCACTACAAGTCTTTAAATCAGGACTAGATATCTTTCTAAAAGATACACTGTCACCCAAACAGAAGTTATGGGCTTAATCAGAAATCACTGAGTAAATTTCTTTGGCCTGTACTATGAGGAGCTCAGATAAGATTATCATAATGGTCCCTTCTGGCGATTATGATAGAAGTCTATTCATACATTTTAGTTTTCAAAAAGTGCCCAACACCGATAGCACATCATACACAGTGCTGTTTTCTGATTGCAAGCAATTACAAAAACTTTTAAAAACCTGTAAGCTATAATTTTTTTAAATTAAGATTTTTTTTAAAAAAAATTAAATAATAAAAGTAAGATTATTTCCATAAACATAGTATCATGTGTTCAACAACCTTCCATAGCTGTCATGAAAATTTATCAGCCCTGACCCAAAATCTACTTTTCTGTCCTTTACCTGAGTGATGAATGCAACAAAAAAAATATGTTTCACTCTATTTTTAAAAAATTACGTGTCCTGGATAAAAAAGAGAGAGAAATTTTAACAAGACCAGACCAGCCTATATTTTCTTCAGGACATCCCATATTCAATGAAACTATTTTCAACGTACCTTTTCATAATCATAAACTAATTTTAATTTGAGATTACCTTAATGATGCCTCTTTCAAGGGAAAGATCTGAGTAGAGAAAGAGGTGTCATATAGGCATCTAGTTCATTTAATGTACACTGTCAAACATCTTTTTTTAAAAAAAACACAACACTGCAGGCCTGAAGTTGCCACCTTGCAGTCCCAGCAGTGACACCTACTGGGACAAACAGGGCCTGAAAGAGCTATAAATTTCCTCTGGCTTTGAAGGTACAATGTAAGCTTTACTCTATAACTATAAAGTACCACAAGTTACTGTATTACAGTTTATTTAGAGACAAAACTGCCTCTTTCATTATTGAAGCAATAAGGGAAGCAGGAAAAAAACCCTGTTAAATCTCATCAGTTTAATTAAAACAATGAGGAGTCCGGTGGCACCTTAAAGACTAACAGATTCATTTGGGCATAAGCTTTCATGGATGAAAAAACCCACTTCTTCATGAAAGCTTATGCCCAAATAAATCTGTTAGTCTTTAAGGTGCCACCAGACACCTGGTTGTTTTTGTGGGTACAGATTAACACACTAGCCCTCTGATACTCAGTTTAATTAGGAGAGTGAAGGAGCCAGTAGCCATGTAAACAAACAATATAATATGCCACTCTCATCTACCAGATGTCATACAAAAAATATTACAGATTTTGTAAGTCATTCCAAAAATGGTAGCTTCAGCAGTTTGCTAAACAGCTACATACACTGACTATTGCATGTTACCAGAAAAAATTCTTAGGTGGTTT
This sequence comes from Dermatemys mawii, assembly GCA_007922305.1. Classification (NCBI taxonomy): domain Eukaryota; kingdom Metazoa; phylum Chordata; order Testudines; family Dermatemydidae; genus Dermatemys; species Dermatemys mawii. Next base: position 18,663,203 of record ML677363.1, read on the forward strand.
CCAATTAACCTAAATGTTTTATGTATACTTTGACATATGATCAGAAGCTAAAATATTCCTATAATTATTACATTGGCAGCACCACAAATGTCTATGCCACTTTACTGAACAAATAAAATACATGATCTATTCCCTGAAGAGCTTACACTCTTAAATCCAATCCTGCAAACCATTGATCACATGAGTAGTCATTATTCATGCAAACAGCTTTATTGGAGTTAGTGGAAGTATGTGGGTGAGTGAGGACCAGTCATAAGAATAAGATTTCACAGGATCAAGCCCTACATTTATTGAGTGAGAACTGACAAAACTGGGTTGCGGGGAAGGCTAACATAAATAAGGTAACATAGTTGTATATATTTGGAATGGTCACTTATTGATGGTGCTGGAGTTTGTTTGCTTCTTAAAAATGTGTTTGCATCATTACATGACCAATTCTTTTAGTCAAGGTCTTTGTCTTCCTCTAGACACTTGTGGCACCAGCCGTTCTGACAAGGGTCAATAAAAATATTACATATCAATCCAGATGGCCACCAGCCCATGCAGTCCTTTGATGCCAGCATAATAATAAATAATAATAAAACAGTTTTAAGAATATTGAGTGCATTTCATAGAGGAATCTCTGGAATGCAGTAATTTCCTGGCAGAGACAGAATGACATAGTGAAGGTGCAAGGAGAACATTTAAACTGGTTGTTTTTTTAAAAGTTGTTTTGGTTTCTGGGGTTATTTTTGTTTGTTTTTTCCATTGACTTCACTAGCTCTACTTTTAAAAGCTACTAGATCGTGAGCAACCAGTCAATACATTTTTAATGTTAAATGAACTTCCATGAAAGAATTGTGTGCGCTATGGTAATTAGAAAGTGAACTCATAGTTACAATCTAACAAGTGCTCTTGTGTATTTTTGGTGTCAGACAGGCTGGAAACCTGGTGGAGAATTCCACCAGGGACTGCCACACAAATGACCTGGAGACCTATTTTCCTGGATGAAGCTAGCATAGCATCTCCTGCATTTCCATCATGAACCTCTAACAGATATGCAATTTACTTATAATGAAAATCCAGAATTAATAATCTGGAAGCTATGCAGCCACAAAAAGAAATGTAATCACTATTTAAAAAATGGGTTTTTTTTCCAACACACCTGTGAATAAAGTGGAATGCACTGTGCTGAAGTGGGAGACCAGCATAGAAAATGTTTATATATAAAACAATTTCCTAATTTATTTATTTTAAAAAAATCCCAAGTGTCTTAACTATAAATCACTTTTACACGTGTAAGGAAAAATGTCTCTTTCTGGTCCCAGAAAATATTAAATATGCAAGGGAAATCTTGTATGTGGGCTATATAGGATATACATGCCTAGCTGAAAGAATAACATTTTAAAATACTTTTTCATGATCATGCTCTGGAAACAAGATATGCAGAACTGTTTACAAATAAGTTACTTTTTAATATAAATTGGATATGAAATATGATCCAGTCTACAAGCATACTGGGAATGAATCCACAATTCATGTCCAAAGAATAGAACTCTTATTCCATTCATTACGTATTGATATATGAGATATCACGTTTGCTTTATGGTATACTCATATAATATTAATATGTTAAATGAGAAGGACAAAATAAGGAATGGTAACATAATATAGTAACAGAAAATAAATGTCTGTAAAATAAGGTGTACAAACTAGAAGCAAAATTATTTTGATGTACTCTCATGGTTAATTTGTGGCAAAAATTAAACCTCTGGGGAGAAAGAAGCAAAATGAAGTAACTGCAAAATGGATTACGTTTTCCTGAATACCTGAACTAGTAATGCAGTTAATATCTACAACAGCCAGGAAGACTGACTCTGTTTTTTTCCCTTAGAAAAGTCCATCTACCCTTTTCAGGAGGGTAGATGGACAGAATAAAGCTCCAAAGAGCCCAAGAGCTGACAGAGGAAAATGGCATCCAGCAGCACAGGGCAGCCTCAGCAGCCCATCAAGAGCAAAACCACATAAGTGAGCCAGAGGCAGATCCAGAACTGCCAACACAACTGCCTACAAAAGCTGCCAAGGAGACAGAAGCTGCCTGTTGGAAAATATCACTTAGTCTTAGCATCTGGGTCCTATGATTATTATCCAAAGAGAGACAGAGTGGTAAGCTATGGTGAGATAAACAGCACCTCATTCCTCCTTTACCACACACACACAGAAATCTCATTTTCCCCCAAACTAGATACACCCTATATAATTTATTTCAGTTTTGGCTGTGTTTTGAATTCATTTCCACAGAAAGCTTTGGTAAAGGGACACTTGCCCACGCTCAGTGTATGAGACATAGTAGAGCTATTTGTTACTGTTGTCGTCATGTTTGTCCTGAAATGTAAGCATGTTTACAGTAGAAATGAAGTCCCATCTCTCCTGCAGGTAATCCCGGGGAGTCTCAAAGTCTCAAGGGAATCCATAACAGGGATGCTTTAAGATGAACTTCTGCTCCTGTCCAAATACATTAAAACAGAGTCAAATATTTGTTTTGATTTTTTTCCATCTTTGGGAAGAGAACAGACCACAAATCCCTAATGGTGTTAGGATCAATCCTCTCCTCTATCTTTTTTTTTTTCCTGAAAGGAAGAAGACGCAGAAAAAAGAGGGGTACTCTACCCACTTATCATTTACAGTATGTGAAAAAGAGAAATAGTGTTTTTGCTGGTTATTAAATAAGGCAAAGTAAGAATTTGCTTTCTAATGCAACAACAACAACAACAACAAAAACAACTTAAGGTAATATAAAGGCTGGAGGTATGTTATGGTTAGTTAATAGGCCCTAACTTCCCAGAATTATATCCTCAGTTGTGCAGACAATTTCGCAATCAAAAGCTTTTGGATAATGTACACACGTTTCCATATTCAAGCTACATCTTTAGTCTGGTGAAGAAAATGATTTCTGTTTTAAAATATATGGTATTATCTTCTTACAGTAAATTCATGTTTTTTTCTGCAGAATTTTATGAGTAAAGCTTCAGTATAACCTATGTTGTTGTCAGAACTGCAATGAATACACTGTGAACTATTGGAACAAATCAGGACTGTCACTCTGCTTCATTATAAGGAGAGATCATTTATATGTGTGATCCCAATAAGAGGGATTGCAACATATCTGGAGAGTGGAGTCACAATTCCAAATAGCATGATATGTAAAATGCAATCTATTGGTACGTTTTGAAAAAAAACCTTAATTTTGCTAAACTGCATCTGAAGTGATTAAAGAATAGAAATAGTTATTTTAGGATACATTTTGAAGTTGGGCAAATCTTTGTGGATATGCATACAGATTCAAATGTAGTGTTTTAAAATAAAGGCATAGAGTACTTTTACTGAATGGTAAGTATTTCCAGTGAGAACTAAGGATATTACATTAATTTAAACAAAAGACCTAGAAATATCTGTGACCCACACATACATTTAAGAGTATAACTGGAAGAAAATATCCAAGGAAGACTAACCAATAACATAAGAGGAACTACAGCCTGGAGTTATTGTATAATAACCCAAGAATCATGGATTCAATGCCACAATCCATTTTTTTGTGTTTTGTTTTTTTAATTCTCACCAACAGAAGACACTTTGATTTGAACGAGGGACTCTTTTGATTGATGGGCCATTTGATAGAATGTTACCGAGAGATTACTATTTCTGTTCCTGTGTAAACAAATGCATTCCAAAACCCATTTAAATGTTTAGTATTATTTATACGATTATTAAACAAAATGGCAAAAATATTATTAAATTGTTCCATCAGTTCCCTTTTTATTATATAAGATCAAAATTCGATATGAACATGTCTAAATGCAAAGCGAGGCTCAGTTCTTAGAGGAAGCTACTGTATTTATGACTGGCATTAGTCAGCCTTACCCTGGAACACAAAAGGAGAAGTAAATGTGAAAATATGTTGTTATAAACAAAGAAAGGTTTAAAAAAATCATTTGCAGATACTGTTAGTGCTTTGTGAATGCAGCTTTAATATTTTTAAAAAGTGAGTATGAAAGATTGAATTTGATATTTCTGAGCATGTTCATTTTGAAAGAAAACATAGCAGACACAACATAGTGTATATATCAGATGGTACTGTGGGTTACTGTGTTCTCCATTAAAAAGAAAAGTAAATAGTCATAAACTGTGTTCAAAGGGCTAGAGTTCAAGTCAGACCTGTTCCCCTTGTACGTTTTAATAAACATTATTTTTTAAAGCCACAGTGTAGTTTAAAAAAAGCCACAGTATTTTTTATATAACGATTCCATATATCAGCAGGTTTTACTTTCTTTTTTTGAAGTGGGTAGTGGTCCATACTGGTATAGTACTTTATTCCAGTGACTCTGCCTCCTTTAAGTTTTGCTGGCATGTAGATCTTGCCTGTATTCTACAATTTCATATTTCATTCGATTTTATTTACAACAAACCCTATATGCAAGCTGCATCATGATATTATTTTCCCTTGATTTTCTGAAGGTTGTGCACAATTTCTTTAATGCCGGAATATATATTTTTAATAAGGAATTGTTTAATAAGACAAAGTTTGAGCACTAAGGCCCAAATGATCCAAATATAACATGTCATTTAAATGGCTGGTTTAATTAGCAATAAGAAGTATTTTTGTTTACCATTTTATAAGTAGCCTCTGTCATTTAACCCTTTAATGTCTTATAGTTCCATTACATTAGAAGGAATAAAAGAAAACTGTATAAATTCTATTTAGGTAAGCCAATAACGTGTATTCACTTCAGAAAAAAACCCTGAAAACTGTTTTTCTCCCTCATATATATTCACAGGTATAGAACGATCACTATGCTTTTAAAGAGTCAGACATTTCTTTTTCCTTGAGACACCAGCTGAAACTACAGAGAACTAGTTAGGTTCACACATTCTGTGTTCATCCTGTATTCTCTGAAAGAACTGTCCAAATTGTATTAGGATTTGCTTATAATGATGTTATATGATGTCCTTGTTGTGATACCTGCATATGTGGAGAACTTAATATTGATTTACTGTGTCTTTTGACTATCCTTGAACAGCATAGATAGCAATTACAGCTGCTGGTGGTATCTATTTTGTCTTTTCATAATTGTCATTTCTGGTTCCACTTAAGATTAAAATATGAAAATTGCATCAAATGTACACGAACAGCGCATTAGCCAAGTTATCAGCAATATCCTGGCCCAGCCATCATTTTAACCATCGTTCCCTACATTTTATTTATGAAAACTGCATACTGCAATATAAACTTTTAGGAGGAATGCATCATAGAATGAGCTTCCTTGACAGAAAGTCCTCATCCAGATCATTAATATTTTCCTAAGAAATCATCAGGGATTGTCCAACACCTGTACAACTGCACCAGATGTTTCTGAGTAGTTTTGTTTGGCTTGCAGTTTGATATTGATTAGCTTAGAAGCTGCTTCCCGATACTGTTCTAAAATCATTTGCAAGTGTCTTTTTTTTTTTAAGGTTTTGCATGGTTGACATGAGATGTGCAGTATTAGACACTGCATAGGAGGTTTTAAAAAGAAATGACAGGGTATACTAACATGAACAGTAGAAGACTGCTTATGGTTTGGAGTGGCCAAAAAGTCACATGCAGATATTATAATGTAAGGAGGGGGAAATAATTTGTATAGCGAAAAGGTAGCAATGTTTTCAAACTTTCCAGGTTTTTGTTTAGAAACTAATTATTTTTTTTAACACTACAAGCCAGCCAAAAAGGGGAAAGAAAGAAAGAAAGAAAGAAATTGTTGTGTAGTGCTGACTTGGCAGTGGTTTCGTTATAGTCTGTTCACGTGTAACATGATAATAATAATGGAGAGTAAACATTACACAAGAACATCCTTGCAAGCCATCAACCTTATCCTCTCAAGCAGTATATTTTATCATTTGTTAATGATGTAAATGTTCTATTTTAAAATGAAGTTGAACAAAGAAAAATTCGGGGGAGAAGAATCTAGTTTCTGTGCTATAGCTGGTATTTAAAAGATCTTTTTCACACTGCACTAGGATACATTTAAGAACAATTAAATACCATCTAATAATTAATGTATGTGCAATCTATAGCATGCATTCTCTTCTTATTAAAGTCTGTGATTTTTTGTTGCAATCTAGCTAATAAAGGCTTTCTTTTACACAAGAGAATTTTGACAGGGTTGACTCCAGACGGCTTTCCAGCTGAGGTCTGGGGCCTTGCTGAACCTTCAAAATTTTCCCATTTGAGCTGCATCAAAGTGAAGGAAATTCAAGGATCACTAACGTCTCAGATGGTAGCACTTGCCCTAACAACCAAGGTTCAGGAATTCTTTGGAGCAGGCTGAGGTCATTTTTCTCCCCTTTTCTCCTAATGCTTTTCTCTATTAATCAGAGCTCACAGCTCAGATTGGTCTTCAACTTCCTCCCAATCCTCGCTAAGCCTGTCATTTCTAGCTATTATTTACTTTAATGGACTTTGGCTGATCCCTTATGAAGCTTTGGATCTGAGAATAATAAGGCTGGAGAGTAACGGGCACAGACATGGGTGTGGGTTTGCCTGCAGATTAACCGTGGCAGATGGGCTTTATTGCGGTTTCCTGTGTGCCGAGTGTTGATTGAGAGGATATAATGAGAGAGGTGGTGTCTGCACAATGGCTGCAGCCACTTCATTGCACCTCCCGTCTAAACAACCCCATTTTTCTAAATCTTTGGGTTGTGAAATTTTAGGAAGTCAGAGCACAAGAACAAGTACAAAAACAACTGTAAATAACCATGAATGTTAATCTAGCCCTAATTGGTCCCTTCTCTCATTATGGGTACATTTTGCTCATTTTTTAAAGTATATTAATTATATGGACAGTTATACGTAAATTTGACTTTTATATTAGTTTAACAGAAATTTTACTGCATAGCAACTTTGTTATTAATATTAATGTCCCATTAATTTCCATCATTAACACGGGCTGCAAAAGCTTACCTTGCAATCATCTTGTTATGCCAAAGGTTTTTGTCATCTAGGATAAATTTGTTTGAATTAAATTATCTATTGTCTAGAGAATATATAAAACAAACAGCAGGAAAATTCCTTAATTTCTGGCATAACGTGCCAAAATAATCTGTATTTTATTCTACAGATCAAATGCAAGTATAGCTCTGAATTGCAATCATATGACAAAAATATTTTTATTGTCTAAGTACTATCAAAAGATCTTTTACATATTTCCCATTTAAAAGATTTTACTTAATTCCTCCCTTTCACTGATGGATTAAATCACACCTATTGATTCTTTTCTTCCTTTGGGGCTTTACCCATCTGTCTTAACTCTTTCATCCCAGCACCCCTTCGGCTGAGAGAACTGCTCTACAAATGAACTGCTGAAAACCTGGAGAAGATTCCAGGTCAAGTTTGTGTACAAGAGTTTAAATTTTTAGTGACAGTCTTCCCTTACTGCAGTCTGAAAGTTTCCACACAGCGCTGCACAAGCACCACCAATTATCCTCCTCCTTTGAAAACCATTATCAAGTTTTTCAAAACTTCTTTCATTTCACTGTTGTCATTTGATGAAAAGGAAACTAACCACCCCGTCAAGACAACTCAGCTGCCTAGCAACCATGGGCCACGTTTTAATTCTGACTTGCTCCTGGTCTTGACTAATGGAAAGGGACTATGTTAAGCCAGTCAGAAGAGTTGTTTGTCACTTCTGAAATGCAAACAAAACTATATTGTTTTCAAAAATACCGGGTGTGATTGATGTAAAGATTTACAGTAACATCATTCATTTTCCCTTGTGTTTTAGTGGGATTGATGTCATATCTTTTCATGCTTTATTAAATGCTTTAGAAAAGCTCAGAAACATGACTTTTTTGTCCTAAAGAGTCTAAAGCATTTTTTTCTCCTTATTCGAGTGAACTAGACTTCATCAACATGTGAAATTTAATGAACCTATTCAACATGTGTCTACCACATCAATAAATAATTTAAGAAGAAACCATCAGCCATGATGGGGCAACACATTTCAAACAATAAAAAAAAAAAAGAACAGGACATAAGAAACCATCAGCCATGATGGGGCAACACATTTCAAACAATAAAAAAAAAAGAACAGGACAAATCAAAATCAACAGCGCAGAAGAGAAAAAGATGTTAATCTGCTAAACTGCAGGCATTAGAATTTGTTTTATCAAACTTTCTCACAATTGTTTAATCTTTTACTTCAGATATTGAGGAAAAATTAGATTGTCCTGTGCATTGTTTTAATTGTAAATATATGCAGATACAAATATAAAGCTCATGCCTATTGCAATATGATGTAATTAGAAACATTACAAGTAACCAGTGTTAATTATCTTGACAAAGTGTAACTATGACTGATTGTAAACAAGCTGGTTAAACCTATTTGAAAGTCATTTTTTTAAAAAGAGAGAAATGTGTACTGTTATGTTGCAAGATTCTTTTTACAAAAGCTTGGTCAAGTTTTCTATGCAGTTCATTACTGATCAAAAGTGGATGAGTGAATCTATAGATAATTTCCTCTTCTGGATTTTTTATTGATATTTTTCATTATACATGCAGTAGATACAGGATCTGTAGAATTTTTCCCAAAAAACGATGATGAAAAGGAAACCATGGCTAGTGAGCAACTCATTTTCTGTACTATATCAGCAATATAAAATCAGTCTTTAAAATTCCATTACTCTGTGCGTTGATAAGAATAATTTAATGATGAGTGAGATACTGGTCATAAGTTCTTGTACCTATAAATATAAAAGCATCGTTGGCATGTCAAACCTGTTTTCCAACATCAGTGTTTCCTCTTGCTGTTCTGGCCTTAAGCAGTCACACTTATTTAAAAATAGCACCTCTTATTATTTTTGACAAAGAGTCCTGTGGCACCTTAAAGATTAACTAAAGTTTTAGAGCATAAGCTTTCATGGGCTAATACCCACTTCGTCGGATGCATAGGTATTAGCCCACGAAAGCTTATGCTCTAAAACTTTAGTTAGTCTTTAAGGTGCCACAGGTCTCTTTGTCACTTCTGCAATTCCAGACTAACACGGCTACCCCTCTGATTCTTATTATTGTTATAAACTTTCTAAACTGGGGAACTGACATTTAATGCAGAAAACTAATATAGCACATGCCTTAATTTCAATTGTAAACAGGGTAGGATAGATGGTATGGCATATAACTTGGAGGGATTGGGGTGCAATCCTGTGTGAGTGAGGCAAGTGACGGGCATGAGCAGGATAAAAGCCCACAATCTAACCTGCCTTGAATGCCTGCTGCTCCGTGGCTCCCATAACATGAGGCAAGATGACCACATACCGAACCAATAAATCTATATAATCATACAACGATAACCCAACCATACCGCTGCTGTTCCAAGAACCCAATAGGAGTTGGGTCATTACCTCTTAAGTAACCTGACTGCACATCCCAGCTGCAAAATCCAGACCCTGACTGACTAGCTCAATGTAGAGCTGCCTCTTAAAAGCTAGTATTATAATGGAAAATTTCCCCTTCTTCCCTTATGTGGCTGTGACAGCCAGGCCTGCCATTCAAAGTACCACATACCACCAAAATGCCACTTGAACCCAAGTCCCAGTAGTGACGCATCATTGACCTCACTGCTTTACCTGTTGCCATGGTCACATGTGCAATATTCTCCATGTCCTTTCTGGGGGATATGCTGCAAGAGGTGAGAAAGCTGAGTGTGAGAACTGAGCATACAGAACCTAGAGCCAACTAGCTCTGTCAAATAGCTCTGCTCTTCAGTTCAGAGGAAAGGCAGCAGGTGTGCTTCAAGTTCCATAAAGCCTGGATGCTGAGTTGACCCCTGTAGTGAGGGATAAATGAACCCTCACTACCTCCAGATTAGGCAGTATATCCACAATCAAACACACTCAAAATGGTTAAACTGGACTAGAGGAAGAAAGAAATTCAGCTTTCAACTTCAGCTCATCCAAGAAGAGATGAATACCATCACAGGAACAACCAAGACAATCACAGGGTGCAGGCTTGCTTGACCCCCCCCCCATGTAACTACTCCTCGCTGAGCAACAGAGGGCACTTGCTGCCACAATAAAACATGGTGGCATTGTCTTCAAGATCTTCATAGGGATTCGGAACAGCAGCTGACTCCCAACACTCAAATATTTCCGTGGCAGCCATTATTTTGAGTGGCCGGAGACCTCACAACCTTCCTCCATTTGAAGGTTTGTGGCTTACTCAACTCATCCTCAGGAGGCACCCTACATGGCCAAGTAAAAAAACATCCCCTATGCCAAAAATCAGAGGCTGGAGCCCTCCAGCAAGAGGGGACTATGCAGTGAGTGCAGCCTAGGACACTACAGTTGGTGGTGGCAGCCACAGAAACTCCAGAGGAATTACTGCCAATGGCCATGTAGCCACCTTGACTAGATCATAGATAACTTGCTTGAGTATTCGGGACCCTAGAGCACTTAAATGGAAAATCAGGGAATATATTGATTTCTTCACCATACTAAATAAGGCCCTCTAGTCTAGGCTTTTCAAATGAGACCTGCACTTCCCTTTTTTTGTGTGTGTGTGTCTTGGTAGAGCGGCATGTGAAGACCACTAATATTTGTATTTTTCTTACTTAGATTCCCAGACTGATATAAAAAATGTGAATTGTGATATCAATCTCCAAACACAGCGCCCCTGCATTATCCAACTAGAGACAAACACATTTACCAAGAGCTCTCTTGCCAAACGCTCTCTGTGTTACTTGTTTCTGCAGCAGTGGCTACTGCAAGTAGCCCAATGAGAATTTCCGTTAAACTGTTCAACGGTAACTTTCTCTGCCAGATTCTGTTCAAAACAGAAAAGAAAAACCGAGATGCCAAAAAACATAGGCTGCCAGTAAGTATGCTCCAACCTTCTCAGCAGCCAAACCATGCTGATCTGACCAGCACAGCAGGAAGTAGCCCTCCAGGAGTTTCTTAGCTAGTGCCATTCACTCTAAGCCAGCTTCCTAGGAATCTGACCATCTCTCCCAGCTGATTTTCTCCAGCCACCAGCTCCACTCACCAATATCCGCAGCTGTTCCTCTTTACATTCTGCCAGCTTATAAACTCATAGGACTTTAAGACCAGAAAGGATCATCATGATCATCTAGTCTGACCACCTGCACATTGCAGCCTTACCCATACATCCATGCACTCCTGTGTTAGGCAGACGTATCCAAAAATTAGTCACTGTGGAATTCTCTGGGCAAACACCTCAAGAGACAGACTACAGCTATGGTTTTTCCTTCATTTATTTTTCTTCCTCATGTTACATCTCTCTGCCCCAAGCCAAGATTGCACAGTGTTTTCACAGAAAGGCCTCTGCAGATCTGGAGAAAAGAGAGGGAGACTAGCCCATGCAGATTCTAGTCCTCCCTTTCCTTCCCTCCATCCCGCATTCTTCCAGTGGTTTTGAGTCTTGTCAGCTGCTTTTTTCTGCTCTCTGCACTGCAAAGTAGAGGGCACCACTTAGGCCCTTGTTCTCTTATTCACTACAAATTAACTCAGTCTTCAGTAAAGAACTTTCAAACTTTTCTCATTCAAATACTGTATATTATAAACAAGGGTTTAAAATATATCCCACTTCTAAGTTAGAGAAGACAACGTTCCAAGCCACTTTCTAGTGTTCATTCTTGAACCGGTTTTTATTCATTCTTACAAAAATATAAATAGTGAAAGAGAGAATATTAGATGTATCACTTCATCCTAGATTGTGAGCTCTCTGGGGCAGAGACTACCTTTATTTTGTCTTCTGTTTACACAGCATTTAGCACGGGGGCCCCAATCCCAGTTTTACAACCTCTAATACTACAAAGATAATATATCAAATATTTCTATTATTTAACATTAATTCTTCTAATTTTGTGTTGGTATTGGTATGCTAAGAGGTGATTGTATGGATCATAAACCTCGAGACTGGGTATGAATGTACTTTTCAATTGACATAACTGTCACAAGTCCCCCGCCCAAGACAAAGCAGTTGTGAATCTACCAGGTAAGTGGTTGGGTAGGTAGGTAGGTTGTGGAAGGGGTGGGGGAGCTGGGATGTGTAAAATAGACAGAATGGGAGCAACTCAAAGGCAGGAAGAAAGCCACTTAGTGACCGGGGAAAAGCCTAGAGGAACATTCTGGGTGTGGTGGAGCTGTCTAAAAAAAAGTATCCCTTGTTTTTTGATTCCTCCTGTGTTTAGAGAAGCAGGACTTTTTACACTCTCTCTAAATAAACACAATTGTATAAAAGAAAACACCAAATTCCATCATCGATTTCTATTCCCAACTGCAACATCCCACACTAGCTAGCTGTTCAGATCAAAAAGGGATAACGTTACTATTAGTCCAAGTGAGTTCCTAGTTCTTTGCTATGTCAACCCTGCCCCTCCCTCCACAAGTCCCCCAGCTGACTCCTTCCTCCTTTCCCATCATATCAAGTTCAAATTTCTTGTCTTTGCCTTCCAGGCCCTTCACAACTTTGCTTCTCCTAATTATCCACTGCTGTGCTTGTCCTACACTTCATTGCTTCAACAATTATACCAGCCTTGACTGCCCTCTTGTCTACTTTCCTCAGAGCTATCTTTGTGACTTCTTTGACACTTCACACCATTTATAAAACTACCTGCATGATACTATCCAAAAGGCCAGTCCATGCTCTCTTTCAAATCCCTAGTCAATACCTACTTCTTTTGGGGACACATACGGGAAAATGGCCAACTAATAATGGATATATTGGGAGGAGTTGGCTATAGGTAATGTATATTTATAAACATTGTTATTCATTTTATTTATTGATTTATAATATACAAAAATGTACAGAATAAATGTACCTGTTTTGACATATTTCTCTTCCCTACCATTTAAACATTGCTTGTTGTCTCAGGCCATGTCTACACTACAAAATTAAAAAGAACAGGAGTACTTGTACCTAGAGACTGTTCTTTTTGCAGATACAGACTAACATGGCTGCTACTCTGAAACTTGTCACTACAAAATTAAGTTGACCTAACTTATGTCAACATACAGCTGCTGCAGTAATCACATCACTTATGCAAATCTGCTCTTTGCTCCTTATGTTGGCACTGTGCATCCTCACCAAGAGTGCTTGTAGAGATTGAATTGTCAGTCTAGGGCATTATGAGAAGGCTCCTGAAAGTCAGCAGCAGTCAACATAAGCAACGTAGTGTCTACACTGACACGGCATCAACCTAACAAATCAGTCATGACTCTATGCTGCTTGTTGAGGTAGAGTAATTAAGTTTGCATATGGGGGAAGTTATATCAGCAGGAGCAAAATTTAAGTGTAAACACTTCCATAAGTAGATCGACATAAACTGCCTTGCATCAACCTAACTCCTAGTATAGACCAGATCTCAGACTTGAAGCTTTATGGGTCAATGACTATATCTTCCTGTGGGTATGAACAAACACTAGTTCATTATTAGCATTGTACTGAAAATTGATGCACCACAGGTTTGTCCAGTTTGACATCCTGTCTCTGACATTGGCCAGTACAGATATGTAGAAGGAAGGTTTTCAACTTCCCTAATAGACAATTCTGCTAGGCCAAAATGTTCAAGCCTAGCTGCTTAAAGTGAAGCACCTAAATCTATTCAGGTATCTAAATAAGTGACTTGATTTTCACATGTGTACCTATACATCCCATGACCCTGAAAACCAGGTAACTTATTTAGGTGCCTAAATTAAAGCACTCAGGACTGAACATTTTAGCCTTAGTTGTTGGTTTATGTCTGAAGCATCTGGAAATTATAAATTATTATCCATACCAATATAACTCTGGGTTACATACTATGGAGGAAGCTGGTAGTGACTCATCAAGTTAAGATTCTTTTACAGTCGCTATCAATACTATCATAACTTTACAAAGTCTCCATTTAATATATGTATCATCCTGTTTTTTAATCCTTCTAGAGTGTTGGCCTCAATAATATCTAATATCAAGATATCTTGAATTCCACAAGTTATTTTTTAAGAGATAAGCAGTATTTCCTTTTATCAGTTTTAAATTAGTTTACCTTTTAATTTCCCTGGATGTTTCTGTGTGGCTGTGTTATGAGAAGGAGTAAGTAAATAAGAGCATTCACATAGTCACACACACACACACACACACACAATTTATAATGCATTGTATATACAGACATAAAAAGGTAAGAGGAGGCAGAAGTAGTAAGGATGTATACTCTCTGGTTCCACCTCGAGAAATATAATGGAGATCTGGGCCAAACCCTGCATCTACAAGATCTCCTGCTGTATGGTTTACGCTGAGGCACGAAGCCATTAGCAACTACAAAGAAGTGGGAGAAGGCAAACCAGCTGCCAAATCTCTCCACTGAGTGGAAGCCAGAGCTGGCCCAGAAACAAACTCTCCCTCTCTTCTTATTTTGGATCTCTGTCCACATAAACAGGCGCTGGAGGACCAGGAGCAGCCCTGGATGACCAGAAGTTCTGACTCCTCAGCAGGAGAGACATCCCCATATCTGCTATTCAATCAGAGGTTTATGTCCTATCAACTGACAGGGCAGGCAGTCCAGATGCCCAGGGGTCAGAAGTAGTCAGTGCAGATACCTCTGCTGCTGCACTGACAGTAGTGGACTCTTCCTCTGGCCCCACCAGCAGTCCTATTACTGCAAGATGCTCTTCCCATTTCCCTCCTGTGGTCCATGGGGCTATAGTAAGGTCACAAAGAAGGGAGATGTTTGAGTTACAGATTTTGGGTATGCAAAGCAAGGGAAGCAAGTCTGAAACTTTGAGCACACTGACTCATGTTGGTTTCCACTGTTATGTGGTGGCAGATAACCTGTTTTCTATTAGGATTCCCCTAGAATATCCTCACCATTACTGATCCTTATAACAGATATGCACTCTAGACCTGATCCTAGATTCATTTAGCCCAGTTGTACACTAATGTAGGTGCATTGCCTTACAAAAATAAATATACATTCATGCAAAATGTTTCTAGTCTGGCTAGGTCTAGATATTAGATCAATGAATTACACCTGTCTATCACTGGTCTAAACAAGTAGAGAATTGTGTCCTGTATCCCCAACGGCAAAGAAAATTTAAAACATGCAAATCCCCACATTAACGAAACAACATGCACAAATGTGGTGTAAAACAGTCTCATCAGAGCCAAATTTACATGCAAAGCATGCAGTAAAATCAACCTCGCCATAGGAAAGACATGCGATATAGCAGCCCTCCTATTACAAAACTACATAATAATGTAACGGTGAAGGAAAGCAAAAGGATTCATCTGAACAATCTTGGGGTCCTCCACAGGACCCCAAGAGATCATGTAGTCCATTGCCTCCAAATAATACACATACCTGGCGGTTTCTTCTTATGGGAAAGGACAGGTGGCTTCAGACCCACTGTCAGTATCTGCTGAACTGAACACATTCCATCTGGCATTTCTGAGGAGATTCCAGGCAGTGCCTCACCTTCTCCTGATCTTCAAGGTAGGAAAGAATACATGATGACTCTTTCACAGTGATACAGTGGTGAAAAAAATAAGTTGATAAACTAACCTAACCTGAACTCTATATTCTCCAAGTGGCCGATGAGTAAATTAAATTACATATTCCCTAAATAAGAAGTGGGTAAACTCCATTTACCCACATTTACCCTCAGCTACACTACTACATTTCCATCCCATAATATAGCAAGCTTGCAGGTACTATCACCATCAGTTACCTTCTAAGTGGTTCAAATATAACATACAAATTGTAGCTGCTCCATCTAAGAAAATAAAGTTAACTGGCTACCCCCTCACCCTGATCACATGGGGTAGTTTCAACCAATCATAGCGTCTGAATGAATTCCAGGAGACCATATCAAGACCCACTCAAAATTTACAGGAGCAATACAAACATCTGTTATGGTCTTTTTGGAGTCTTCACAGTAACCATATAAAAATGAAAGTGCATTTCATACAATTTCTCTAGCTCTAGGTTCATGACATTTCACAAACGCAAATTAAACTTCAATTAAAAACATAGTTACTCACAAATATTCACCCAGGCCTAGTCAGAAACCAGCAAGTGGGGAGAGTGTGGAGCTGCATCAGCAGGGGTCAATGTAATCGCTCGGTAGGGTGGGTAGTGCTGCTCCTCTTCCTTTGCTAAAAGCAGAAGGGAGCTTCCCCTTCTATTACTAGTTATGCAGCTCTTCCCAGCAGTTGCCCATCCTTCTTAGCCGGTGCAGTAAGAGCTCCCTCTCCTGTTTCAATCTACTTTAATCACTGGGCATCAGCATATAAGAAAAAAATCTGGGGAATAAATGTATTCAGCCAGATTGTCACAAACTGGGCTCACCTTCAACATCGGAAACTCTCCATCCTCCAAGCACAATTCTGTAGGGCTCCGCAACAACTCTTAGGAGCTGGTCAGGCCCCAAGCTGTTAAACAGCAAGAGCGAAATCCTGGAAGTTTTGCCACTGATCTCAATGGAGCCAGGATTTCACCTCTAGGGTCAAGTTTGCCTCAGAAGGATTAATATAACCTCAGGCTGTGCCATTATAATTTTAGTGCATGTTTCTATTTCAATTATTGCCCAAGTTTAATTTTTTAAAAAGGTGTTTAAACTACTATTTTAATTCACATAGGGGTGCAACAAGCAACAAAACTTTAGCAGGGCTGGCTAACAACTTCTCATTCCTCTCAGAAGTGACTTGCATCTCAGTGATGGGTGAAATATTCCCTCCCTACCTATTGTATATTAGCAAATTATATTTCTAGAATGGTTTGAGATGCTTCACAATAAAAGGCACCAGATAAATGTTAGTTATTATTAATAATAAAGAAAAGCAATAGGGTTTTTTTATGCCTATAAGACATTCACACTTGGCTTAAACTTGGTACAGAGATTCTTTCGGCTTGAATTGGAATTGCTTTATTTTAAAAGTATTTTTATTTGACTGAAATATTTTCTAGCTCACCCCTTTTTACACTTTCACTTCTTTTCTGGCAAACATTAACAAGCATTCTGTTTCAAAGCAAAGCAGCAGGGTTTTCAGGGCACAACCCAAGATTCCTACTCCCAACCAGATTGTGACTGGCAGCTCAGCAAAATGTGCAGGGCTAGGGAGACATATAACACACACACCCTCAGTGAGGCTCATGCAAGGACCAGTCCTGCAGGGTGCGGTTGCTGCCTTGGAGAAGCTCAGGGATTGCTTCCTCAGTGACCTCACAAGACTAGGGAAAAGAAAGGAGGTGTTTGTTTGAAACCTGTTAGCCAGGGCTTAGAGAAGGTTTACCACATTTTAAATGTATTAGGAGCCTACAGTTGACCAGCTAATACTTTAAAAAAACCAAACCAAAAGGTACCTGTTTTTCTTAATAGAGATAAGGCCATTCCCACACCAGGGATTTCCATTCTCCCTTCAGTCTTTCACTCTCCATCAAGTCTTGTATCTCTAACTCTCTCTGTGTCCCATTCCTTCTTCTTGTCATCTCAAAAGTAATCTTTCCCAAACTAAATATAGCCATTTTCTTCCCAATCCCTCTTCTCCATAACTCTCCCCCATCCCTATTGACAACTCCACTATCCTTCTTACCTCCCAGGCCTGTTATCCCAGTTTAACATTTGATTTTTCTCTCTCTTGCACCCCCATATCCAGCCTCCCCCCCTGCTTCTTGCTCTTTAATATCACCATCTCTTCTTCTCTCACTGTCGGAACTGCCACAGCCTTTGTCCACACTGGTCACCTTTAACCTTCTTACTTTAATCCCTCCACTGGCTTCTCATCACCAATCAAACCCACGATCCACATCCTCACCCAGACCCTACCTAGTCTTTCCTCTAACTACAGTACCCCTCTGCTTTAATTTCTCCCAAGTACTCCCTACGCTCTTCCTAATCCTTTCACCTTACTCCTTCCACCCTGTCCTCTATTCCCAGCTACATACCTTCTACCATGCTCACACTGCCCCCTATACCTACAAAAACAGCTTCCTTATCATCTCTCTTCTCCATCAGTCCGATGGTTCCAAGAAATAACTTGTGACTTGTCATGACTGGTAACCTTCAGACGCTCCCTACTCCAGAGAATTGTCATATGCTTCATGTTGCATTTGTCTGTCTTCATTAAATTGTATATTCTTTCCAACAGGAAAGTGCTATGTAAATGTAGGGCACTATATACATGTAAAATAATACAAGAAATACAAGATTTCAGGAGTTATTTGTCAGAACTAAATACTTCTTTTTACATCTCTTTCTCTGCCAGATGTTTTGGCATGTATAACATGTATAGGGAACTATGCTCTCTTCTCTGTAGGCACATGCAACTTCCATTAGCAATAATGGAAATTATGTGTGTGCATTGAGGGGAGATGTTAGTCCATTATAGCCATTGTGCTCTTTATGGCAGTTTTCCTTTCCAGGATCCAAGAGCATTCTAAAAATATTTCCATCTATATTGTTCAGAAAGCAAAAGTTATACCAAGCCTCTAAATAAAAACATACTTTTAATTAGGTGAAATTGCAGGTGCTAATTCTCTCCAGTTTGATATATCCATTTGTTTTTTAAAAAACCAACCAAAATAATTTCCAAAATAAATTAATTTGCAATAAAAAATTACCTGGAAAAAATAGTTACTAGACTGGTGAATTTTTTTTTAAATCAAGCTACTTTAGCAAACCACATCTTGCTACTATAAATATCATTGTACTGTTATACGCTGCCTTACAAAATACTAAACTTCATTTCACTATCAATTTCATGATTCATCTGAAGAAGTTCATTATCTGTTAAATTGAAGGCAAGCCTCCCACAGAGGAATGCTATCTAAAGATGGATGTGTTTGTGTGTAGAAGGATAGCCTTTCTTAGCTGTTTATCAAAAGGGGCATTCATAGACTAGTTACTATACTTCACTACTTTGTAAATATAGAGTACAAGTACTACATACTGTTGCATGGCAGTGGCTCCTTTTTTGTCTTCATGTTGTGGCAGATTAATACAAATTTAGTCTAAACATTCAAAGTTATGCTGTTAGCAATGTTGCCATCTGTTTTTAATGAATATCTGGGGTCCATTTTTCAGTTAAGCTTTTCTTATTGTGTTTGTATGTTGCTTTTTCCAAGCTATCTGCATAATTGCTTAAAGATTTTACTGCAAAATTAATATCCTTGCTGTGAATGAGGGAGAAGGGCAAAAACCAGGATGACAAAGGCTGAAATGTGGTGAAAGGCAAATTCAATTTTTCCTTGCACCATAGAAACCTCGTCAGAACTAGCTTTATCTCGTAATCCACATTTAAACTTTAACCTGTAGGGGGGCTCTTTGTGTTAGTTAATGTAAGCATAAAAAGAGTCTGCACCACTAATCAGATTAATCATATTTTGTGAGACTCAAAAGCTTCATTAAAAGGATCTAGTTTCCAAGCTACACATTTCAGAAGGGAGGAAAAAAAGTTTAGCTGAAAAGGAAAGAGTAACAGTGAAATTCACAAAGATACAGAATAGGTACCTTTTGGAGCCAAGGAAAGCAGAATAATACCACTAAACTTTATGAAATACATCCCAACTATGCCAAAAGAAATAGTCATGACATTTTACTATTACATTATCCTTTCCCTTCATTTACAAGGATTTATATGGTGTGCATAGCACAAGAGAGGCTTTTCTTTACATTTTTAACTATACAGACAGGTCTTGATTGTACTCTGCCCCTCTTGGGGTATGCACATCTAGGAGAGAGTATCCAAGGAACCTCCCCACTTTCACACCTTTGTGAAAGGACTGGGTACAATTGAAGTCCTTGCATACCCCAGTGCACAGCAAGGAGGGGTGAGGATGGTGTGGGGCCATATGCAGCAATTAGAGGAGTTGATATAGTATAGTGGAAATGCACATGGATTGTCTTCAAGTGTGGCACGGTGATCATGGTTTTCTACATTCTACATGTTCTTATGTTTCCATTAGACCAGTGTCTTCATACTGGTCACTGCCTTCAGCCATATGCACCCACTGACCCTCACAATAGTGAAATACACAAAATTAAGCTAATCCAGTCCAAATTCTACTCTCATTTACACAGGTGTAAATCTGGAATAACTATACAGGCTTTAGTGGAATTACTCCCAATTCACACAGGTGCACATAACAACAAAATTTGGCCCCTCCCCTCAGTTAATAAGCAGAAGACGCTATGAATTAACTCTGCTAGTACATGCACACATATCTGTGTATATACAGATGGATCCCTTGATGATTATCTGTCCTGCTCATTCCCTCTGAGGAACCTGGCATTGGCCACAGTCAGAAGAAAGGATACTGGGCTAGGTGGACCTTTGGTCTGACTCAGAATAGTCATTTTTATCTTCTTATGTATAGGCAATACTGCATACACACAGAGACCATTTGTAAATTTGACCCTGAATGAGAAAGTTAAACAACATGCAGCTATATCAACAAATGAGAACTATGAATTAGAGAGACAATTTCTGTGTGTGGGAGGGACACACTTTTAAGCTTCACCAAGCTCTTTCTCAAGTCTGGTGAAGTAAACAGCCAAGCTATATACAAGGTGGGACCAATCGTTAAGCAAAAAAGGTTCACGCATATGAAGGAAACCCCTTAAAATGAAGTGGGCACTTAACACATCTGCAGTTGTAGGACCAAGGAGAGTAGTCAGCAGCAGGATGTGTCACATATTGTTGTAATCTGCCATAAAACCAGTGACTCTGTTAAGTCTGTGGTTTTTAGTGTCCAACAGAGTTATACATTTAGGTTAAATTATTTTTCAAACAAATTGAATTTAAGAACGATGTGGGTTCAAATTATTTGTTAACTCATACAAAATGCTACATTCATGCAACATCTCATAAACTTCATACTAATGGTGTGCAAAACTTACACTTCAAACCCTGAAATATTGCAACGGCTGGGGATTTTGTTACAAATTCAGACCTCAACATAGGTTCAATAAGGTTAATGAAACTTTTCTGTGAAATTGTAACAGGTTTTGGGAAAACCTAAGCTGATTTTGTTTCACACCAAGATCATGAGACTCTCTATGGTTGCAGGATGAAACCACATAAATATGAATATTTCAATTCAGTTTTGTTTTCAGATTTTGGCTCCATCAATGTCAAACAAAACTGAATCCACATGAAAATTTCACACTCATTCAGGAACTATGGTAAAACCACTGAATTTCACTTAACTTTGCTCATTCCTGCATATTCTGTTTTCCTTC
Organism: Dermatemys mawii; assembly: GCA_007922305.1. Classification (NCBI taxonomy): domain Eukaryota; kingdom Metazoa; phylum Chordata; order Testudines; family Dermatemydidae; genus Dermatemys; species Dermatemys mawii. The sequence goes on from ML677363.1 coordinate 18,684,446, forward strand.
TCCAGACCAAGTTGTTTAAAAACATTAATAATTTATGTGAGTGCAAAGCCTTTGAAACATAATACAGACTTTTCTGCACAGGCTTGGGCTAATCACCAAGGGAATTTACAAGTATTATCCCCATAAATGTTATAGTACCATAGAGAGAATGATCAAAATAATTGAATGCAAAACTTATAAACTTCAAAATAAAGCCACAATCAGAACCTGCAGCAATGAATCCTGTAGAAGCTCAAATGATCCAGTAACTTGACAAAGTCCAAAAAAAGTTTCCATTTCCCAAGGAGAAAATGCTGCTTCTCCTGTAGTTTTCAAACCCTGTAGATCCTTATTTCTGTGACGAAGGAAAGCATCAGCTCCTGGGATCCCAGTTGCTTCTCCCTGCTGTTTTGTAACAAGGCTTCTCCAAGAATTACAGTGCTGCTGTCATTTTCACTGTATTCACCTGATTCCTAACTTCCCTCTATCTCCAAGGAGAAAGTAATATAGTATAAGAAGGAAAGTTTCTGAGTTCAGCTGCATGCAGGAGTAGGAGACTGAGATCTAGGGCCTAATTCTGCATTATCTTGTATAATAACTTACACCGGTTCAAGCAGTCTTTGAAACACTACCATTTTTATTTGGTAATGTTTTGTACCAGTATTACACACTGTGACGGAGTCAGACCAGAAGGATATAGGAGAGTGCTGGAAGGCAAGTATATTAGTCTCAGAATGTGCAGGTCCCTGTTCCCTGGATAGCCAAACAAAGGCTACTCCAGGCCAATCAAGACACCTGAGGCCAATTAAGAACCTTCTAGAAAGGAGTAGAAACAGCTAGCCTAATTGGGATACCTGAAGCCAATCAGGGACTGGCTGAAACCAGATAAAAACCTCCCAGTTAGTCAGGTGGGTGTGGGTGTCAGGAGCTGTGGAAGGAAGTTATGCTGTTGGTGAGACTGAGTGTTAGACAACATATCATCCAGGAGGAAGGAGGCCCTGAGGTAAGGGTGAAGTGGAGTTTGAAGAAGCAGAGACTGCTGTGGGGAAGTAGCCCAGGGAATTGTATTGTGTTTTGTGCCTAAAAGGTCAGCCATCTTAGCTGATACTATTAGGGTCCCTGGGCTGGAGTCCAGAGTAGAGGGTGGGCCTGGGCTCTCCCATTTTCTATCTTCCATACTGGCCTGTGATGAAGGTAACTCACTAGGTGGTGACTCTTGCCAATTATACTGAAAAAGGGAGGTCACTCTGGGGCCTAGATGAGTTTCTGAAGCCCCTAAATCTGCCAGGAAGCACAGGACCCACAAGTACAGACTTGGAGCTTTGACACAACACATATAAATGGCTCCATAAATTGCCAAGCAGTGAAGAGCCAGCTCCCTACCTCTATCTTCTAAGCTCTCAAGCACTGCTCAATGTAAGCATGTCTCCATATCAGAGAGAGGAACATTTACATTTACTGGGCTTCTTTTCCTGCATGATAACCAATCGGAATCTCTTCATGATCCTCACCCTCTCCCTTCTGCTCTACATCCAATTCTCCCATTTGCACACTAGGGTCAAATTATGGCAGCAGAGGGGTGCCATGCAAGCTGCATCCCTTTACTCCCTGCACCAAGTTCTAGCAGTGGTGCAGGAATGAATCTGTCCCTTAATAACTGTTCATGACATGGGGGACTGTAGGCCGCTTTCAGCAGCAAGGCAGAATGCTTAGACACAGTCCTGACCTACCAAGTAGTTGCACTACATGTCAGTGTCTGATGGCCAAAAACTGAGACAGCATGAATAGTCCTTGTAAAAGATTCACAGGGAAAGAGAGTACAAAAGATCAGAACAGGTCCCTAAGACTGTCTGGATTTGATATGGGCTGACCTCCAGTTGTTTGGATTTCAGTTTCATTTGCAAACAGTAGAAGAAAGTTCACCAGAGAAACAGTTGGTTTGTGCTATTTCAGAGTATTATTTCAGCTGCAGAGCCACCAGACTAGCAGTTTTGCAGCTGCGAATGTGTACATCTTAAATTTTTAGTGAGAAAGTGACATTTAATTCTTAAAACATAAGATTGATACAGTATATTGTCTTAACCAGAGCCCTTGATTAATGAAAGAAAAGAATACTTTCCATTGCCCAAATTGCTGTTGAACCAAAACAGCTCAGCTCTACATGAAAAACCATTCCTTGAAGATAACTTCTTGGAGTGTTACCCCTGGTGGCCCCATCTACAATCTGCACCACTGTTATTGCACAAAGGAAGAAAGTCAGAAGCAAAAGGGAGAGAGAGTAGAAAGCAAAAAACTAAATGCTTCTTAACATTCTGTTATGCTCCAGCACTCACTTCCATGAAACCCTATTTCTAACCTACCTTAAATCAAGCAAATGCACAGCAGTGTTTCCTTAAGCAGCAGCACTGAGATGGTTGGAATTAGTAGAGAAGAAATAGTGTGAAGGTTTTTGCCAATTCATTTCCATGATTCTGCAGTCCAAAATTATTAATTCTTGTCAAATTTCAAAAGCAAGAAAATTACTCATAGTGAAGCATGAGAAATCTTAATTGCTGGAGAAAAGATGCCTGAATGCCATGTTGTCTAGAGGGAGAAAAACGAGGGATTCTTCCATGGATGGGCCTTAATAATCCTTTGCACTTTACAAAAGACATTTTATAATGGAGCAGGTTTAATTCTGATTTCACAGATAGGGAAGCTGCTGCTACCTTAAAGTTAGGCTTGATTCATTAGAGTGCAGTGCTTCTCAGGCTCTACCACATCTTGACACTTGGGGCTAAAATATTTACCTACAATGCAGTGTTTGGTTTTGGACATCTTAACCCTTTATGTTTTCAGATTTCACCTGGGAGAAATATTTCTATCCCGCTTTTCAGATAGAAGACGGAGGTGTAGAGAGCTTAAGGGTACATCTATACTACCCGCTGGATCAGCAGATAGTGTTTGATGTATCTGGAATCGATTTATCGTTTCTCGTCAAGACACGATAAATCAATCCCCGAATCGACGCCTGTACTTCACCTCAGCAGGAGAAGTAAGCGGAGTTGACAAAGGAGCTGCCGCCCTCGACTCACCGCCGTGACTATGGTCAGGTAAGTCAAACTAAGATACTTCTACTTCAGCTACGTGAATAGCGTACCTGAAGTTGCATATCTTAGTTTGAAACCCCCCCCTGCCAGTGTAGTCCAGCCCAAAGCAAGTTGTCTGAACCATGATTAAACCACAGATCTTACAATGCTCAGTCCTACATCTAATCAACCAGGCTACTGCAATACAAATCGTAATAAAACCCAAAATGCCTAGGCCAATATTTTGAAAAGTGGCCACTAATTTTGTTTGCCTCAATTTTTTTGGATGCCTAACTTGAGACATACTTAAGATATCTCAAGTTGGGCACTGAAAATCAGTGGCCACTTTTGAAAATTTGGCTGTAAATCTTTCTGAGCCTCAGCTAAGAATGTGAGACTGGCTAGTCAGATGGCAAGTTGTGATTATTGCTATGGACTGACTAATTACAGTGTGTCCCCAACTAGTCCATGCTAATGCAATAGTTACTGTGGTCAATTTTCCTATGTAGACAAGCCCACAAACTATGTTACTGAAGTGTAGGTGTGTCTTCATAATAGCACTCCAGGAGCAACTGGCATTGTGGTACAGGTTAGGGCTCTTCTCTCAGTTTGTTTTGCTAAAGCAGGAGAATAAATATATATGGATTCTCTGTGTGATACAGGCAGACCAGGTGCCAGCTCACAGCCAAGGCCCCCATATCTCAACTAAACATGGACAAATGCATAGCCAGAATCAGACTGGCTCATCTCTGTGTTAATATTGTTAAAAAGGGTATTAGAATAATAGGAATGTATGTAAACTTTATTGAATGCTTGCGAGTTGCTGCATGCATTAACCTCGCTTATAATATCTGTACCCTATGCTGTAAGGTAATATTTGAGCAGTTGTACTGTTAGCCTCTGACTATGTAGATCGCCACATAGGAGAGCCACATTAATTAGCATAATGGTCTAATCTTTTAACAGAAAGCGTTACACACTTCCCAAAAGGCAAGGTCCATAGATATCTGACAGATTATTGTGAAACACTGCACCTGGAATTTCCCTAATTCTGTCAAGAAGATGACAAAAGATAAATGGACTTCTCCCGTCAGCTGAGTTCGCAGCTCATAGCACATAGAAGGAGAGGAATAAAACCCTTAAGAAGAAGGAGCTTTGATTATCTCTCTGTGGCTTGGATTCTGGGTGACAAGGTTATTCTAGGCATAAGCAAGAGATCCCCAGGTACTTAGCCTGAGTTAGCCACAAAGGACATACTCAGCTTGCTGATTATAGAAGCTTCTATTAAGTTTTGAAAGTTATTTGTTTATATATGATAACTTGCTTTAACCTTGTAGATAACACTCTCATTTCCTTTTTCTATTTAATAAATCTTTAGATAATTTATTATAGGATTGTCTACAAGCATTGTCTTTGGCATGAGATCTAAGGCATAACTGACCTAAGGTAACTGAGTCGTCCTTGTGACTGGGAATAACCTCAATATTACTGTGATTCTTGGTGAATGAGATCATCTATCACAAAGGTATGCTCAGCTGGCTGGTGATATATATCTGAATACTTAAGGGGACTCCAGGTTAAGGCTGTTTTAGCAGCTGAGGAGTTTATACTTGCTAATTGGTTGGTGAAATCTAAATATAGAACTCCCAACCAATTTGGGGCTTGTGCCCTCTTTCCAACAGTCTGCCCTGAGGTTGGTACTCATGCTCTTGAATCACTGCAGGCAGCATTACACTGTAGAACCCATATGTATGGCAGAGAATAAGCTAATTTCTCTTTTGGGGGATTTTCCTTTCAAAAATTATTTTAGCCACATTTTTCATCCAAGCTTATTAGTGGATTTAAAGACTGTGGTGTATAGAAGCTGACATGGTAGATGAGAATTTACCTAGTCTTTTAAAAAGTGTGAAATGTTGAAACTGGATGCACTTGTAGTATAATTAGCTCATTTGACGGGGTTGCTTTAACCAGTCTCTGTGCTTAGAAACATTACTGATCTGGCATTTTTTTGTGATGCAGTGAAATTAAATTGGAACCCAAAATGCCTAAACAATGACTCCACAGAACCATTAAAATCCCTTTAAAAGAATAGGATAGTCAGTGTACAATCTAAGCCAGAGCCAGGGAGGAGTCACAATATCCTGGTCTTCCCAGAGCATGAGGGAAGGAGGTTGTTTTCCAATGTACCAACATAACTAGGGCATGTTGGAGGGGCAGACTCAAGGCTCTGTGCCCTCCCGTTCTTCCAATCCCATCTGTGTGGAGGGGGGAAATAACAGCTCTGGAGAGACAGCTACCCTGTGCGGGAATGATATGGCACACTAGCACAAGAAAGTAAGCCCTCCACAGACACACACATACACACACACACGCACAAGCCCCTACCGCCCAGGCACTGCACTATCTTGTGCCAGTGCCCAGGATGAGTCATGATCATTTAATTAAGTAAAGAATAACACCTGGAATTTTGTGAAATTAATGGTATGTTTGCATATCAGAAATGTAACCTTTACTTAGTTGCTTTACATGGGTTTCATTTGTTCCCTACCAGCCCTCTCTCCACCGCTCACTCCACACCACCAGGGGTGGGGGGTTGGGTCTGGGGGTGAGGGAAATCACTGTTTTGGAGATACTGCACTCCAACCTTGGGTAGCACCTATTTTTGAATTTCATTTTCCATACATCTTATTAACCTGGATCAAGCTTTCTGTAAACTGAGTAATAATGATGGGCCTTATTCCCAAGCTTTTAACCTCCTCAGCTTCCACTGACTCCCCCTGGAGCTAGAATATTTTGGCACTTAAGGTGGGGAGCTCTAATGATGCCCTCCTGCCCCCTTGCTTGGGCCAAAACTTTGAAAGGTCTCTTGTGCCCTCCTTCCTCCAACACAGCACTCCACCATCTCTGTGCAGCTAGAGCAGAGAGAATACACATGCACCAGTGGCAGACACAATTTTCTACACTCTGGATCCTCATGGCACCCACACACACACACAGTCTGGCACCTGAGGCAGCCGCCTCTGTTCACCTCATGGTAAGGCCAGACCTACCTGGAGCTGAAGATGCTCAGCACCTCACACCAGGCATTCATTGCCTTTCAGGATCCAACCGCTCCTCCTGAAGGCCTCACTCTTAATTTGCTGTCAACTCCTTAGCCTTTAGTCTTGGAGTTCATTTAACCTGTGATACAATTATTAGAGCTGTGTAGAGGATGGAAATTCCATTTCGTGAAAGAGTTTGAAATTTCAAAATATGGCTTCATTCCAAATGTGAGTGAAAAATGAAAATTTCAGTGTTCTCCAGGAACGAAAATTCTCTCCTAAAATTAATTTTGGATTGTTCAAAATGTTTCATTGACAAAATCAAAATGTTTTGTGTTGATTTTGCCTCTATTTGCATTATATAACATACAAAAAAAACCAAAACAATTTGAAATGAAAAGGTCTTTCAAAACAAAACTGAAGTGTTTCCTTCCCAAAGTGCCAAAATGGGGTATTTTGACATTGTTGGAATTTTTCCTTTTTTCCAAAAAAAATTCCTACCAAAATCCAATTGAGTTCGTGCAGCATTTTCATTTGGACAGATCCACATATTCTGATAGAATATGGTTCGGTCACAGTTTCTCCAACCTGCTCTAACAGTTATTCTTTTATAAGCAGAAATTGCCTGAAGTTCCTATAATAAAATGTTATATAATATTTTGAAAATATCCTAAACAATTTAACTGATAGTTGACATAATTAAAGTAACCTCCAAATCCATATACAGGGGGAAATTGCCATTAAAAAGATATTACAGTGTATTACAGCAAACAAATGCTAAACACATCAGTGGCTCCAGGAAGTTCAGTTGTTGGATTCATTTTCATATTACCGGCAGAACAAAACAAATCTGATTTGTGACAAGTAAGATCCACTTTATGCAATGTTCATAAGATGGTATTTGTTGCTGCTAGTGATTCCCATAATATGCTTTTCCTTGATTAAAGTTTCTGTTCATTTACAAGATGGATGAAAATAGAATTTAAAGATGTTCTGTATTCTTAGCTGAGATTCTGTTATTATCTCATGTTTTTCACAAACTGCTGTAGCTGTTGCACCATGAATTGAACTAGATTATGATTACTAGTTAAGAACTGAACATACTACCACTTGTACTCCTTTCTTCCAGTTACTTTATAAATAAATACTTTAAATTACAAAATTGCTCCTGAAGAAATGGGAATTATGTTGAAAGTACCCCATTGCTGCTGTAACAACCCTCAGATTTATTGAATCCGTCTCACTGTATTATAGTAGCTCCTGCTGTTTTACCTAGCCTACAGAAATATCAACCTCCAGACTTGTTTTTTTAATATATATATATATATATATATATATATATATATATATATATATCAAATTGTCTGGAAGGAAAATATATTTTTCTATATTGAAAATTTTTCATCCAAATCATACTGGGAATACTAGGAAGAAATTAAACAATGTCCCTTTCTCATTTCCAATATGTTATAGTGTTAAAAAGAGCCACTCAATTACAGTCAGATAACAGCTTTGGATTGCACAGAAGACGGGTCTTTTCTATTAAGTGCAGCAAGCAGGAGAAGCAAAATGTTCTATCATTTGAATGACTGTAAGCTGAGAGAGAGAAATTTTCCCATCTGCAAATGTCAGACAGCTAGTGTTGTTTCTGTTATAATAATTGTTATGAGGATGTTTCACATACAATTTCTTAGCCTCATAGTCAAAATCATTACAGTGAGAATACAGGCTCAGGATATTAGCCTGAGTCATGCTATTAAGAATTGTTGTAAATTCTACTGTTTGGATAATTTTACCATTTTCATTCTCCCCTCTAAACAGCCTCAATAATCTCCAATGAAAAGCCAAAGGTCCATGATCTTCCCCCATTTGTATCTGTGCTTGCTTATTGTACTCAGTGAAAGTATATTGTGGCCCATAGTGGTCAGGCATTTAAAATCTCTAATTTTAAGAACTCAGGAGAAAGTGTGCATTTTCCACTGATAGACAAATTCATACACCAGTACCTATTTTAAAAAAATATTATATACTAATTTTAGTCCAGAAACATTAAAACCAAAGGACAAAAAACAACAATTTACAAAGAGAGACATAAGCACAACATAGCAAAATATCACCATGATAGCATACAAACCACAGGTAACCCAGTAACAGCTCCTGCCTGTATCAACAGCAAGCTGTAATATTTTATTATTTATTTATTTATTCTAAACTCCCCACGTCTTCCCTTATAAACACATGCACAAAAGAGGAAAAAAGAGAGAGAAAAATAAAACTACCCTTTAGCTCTTACTAACTCAAGCACAAAATAATATACTTAGGGCCAAATTCTGCTCACCTATCTAATTTAAATAATCCTACTGAGGTCAAGGACATTATTACCTTGCATAAAACAAATATGATTGGCCCATAGACAGGTCAGAGAGCAAAATGATATTTGATGATTATTTCCAAACAACATAGACAAAACCAGATTCCTCTGTCTTCTTCAGCAGTTCAGAAGGGGATTCTAGAAAAGGTCTCCATACTATATTGAATTTTTGTATATTCCTTTTTTGTTCTTAGCAAATCTCTTTTACATAAACAAAAGGCCAGCAGAGTCAACTTACATGTGGCAAGTGCTAGAGATATTAGGGGGGAAAAACCGCTGCAAGCACCAAATATTCTCAAGGCAAGATGTGTTATGTCATCTGAAGGAAAATCCTTGGTTTTGAAGAGCATCAATGAAAGGGATAGCTGCATGGCAATATTTAAACAGTTCAGGAGATAGAAACTGATTTCCTGTTCAAAGTTGGACTCTGATTATTTCATCCTTCACAAATCACCACTGGAATAGGTCGGGTAGCTATAAAATGATAGATTAAACAGAAGTTTTCCTTGTAACTAAGATATAGAGAGCAAGCCCTGGCAACCAACCTACTTCCCACTGCCAAGGTATGTACAATTTGTGAATGACTTCACAAGTTTGTCAGAGGTAGCTGAAATTTGTGCATTTCTTGATACCCTTCCCCATTTTTCCAGAGGACATTTTCTCCCCGTAACTGCCATCACATCCCTTCTGTATTCTGCCCCCTATTACCTATGCAGATATATGCAGAACATTATACACTGTTTAAATTAGGCTTCCATGAGGCTCCTGGAAGTTTACAACTGCCTGAAACAGGGAAAGAGATAAACACATATTTGTGTAATTGTAAAAAATCTCAACAGAAAGTAAGCAAAGAAATTAGACTTGGAGAGTTCATACGAAGACTGCAGATCTTAAAATGAACAGAATCCCTGAGATAAAAATAACAACCAAGCACAACTTCAAAGATAATACAAAATAAGCTCAGCAAAGTACTGTATATTATACATGGCACTGACTAGGACTATTAATTTGTATATATCATAGCAAATCAAAATTAGGGCCCCAAACAATGGACTGATCCATATAACCTTACCATTTAGAAATCAGTCTTAAAGGTCAATTGTATGATACAGTTGGGTTATCTAATACATTTGCAGATGCACCTCCCCAACAGACCCTAATAATATTCAGTTGACTGCCTATATTCTCTAGATTTATGGGGTGTAACACAAGGTTTTCTCCTCTTTTTTCTAACCCTATCATCTGATTTAAAGGATTTTAGCTTCCTCGGTTGTATTTAGTGACCCTTATTTCAACAGATGAAAGTAAACAGTTTCTCTGAAGGCTAATAATTCTCTCATTAACAGCCCTGCTTATCCTGAGTAATTCCATTGTCTAGTAGAGTTACTCAGTATTTCCACCAGTGTAACCAAAAGAAGAACTGGTCTCTGATTGATTGGGAATTTCTATTCATCCCCTCTCACACTGCATGAACAATGCAGCATCCAATGAAATCAAAAGGTACAGCCTGCAGAACTCACTACCACAGATACCATTACGAGGTTACAAAAAAAGAATTAGGCATTAATATGTGTAACAAAAATATTGGAAGGGAGATAAACACTCATATTTCATAGCAGAAGCCAGCCTATAGGGAGAGGTTATCCCATAACTGCTGACTACAGAGTTTCTTGCACCTTGACTGGAAGTAAAAGTCAATCTCAGTGACAGGATATTGGGCTTACTTTACTCACTGGTCTGATCCAATGTCAATGTCTATGTTCCTTAGTTTCAAATATGGAGTAAACACAGACGCTTAAAGGAGATAATGATTTTTATTCAATTAAATTCTACCAAAACCAAATACACACTTATGATCCTTTTGATATTACAAGTTAGGGACCAGATTGTGTCCACTTGTTCTGAGGGTGTATAAGGGAAGAACAGAGAGGGAGCCAGGAGCACTATCATTCCCTTGTGTCTTTGCACTACAGCTGGGCACAAATGCAGTCCCCAAAAAACATTCCCTCCATGTGTCCCCTGGGACACAAGACCTTCTAAAGGGGATCGGGAGAGGGAAGGTAGAGGTGGGGTCACGTGTCAGACCCACCTTCTGTGCTGGCCAGGGCAGGCTCTAGGATTTTTGCTGCCTCAAGCAAAAAAAAATTTGGCTGCCCCCCTTTTTTCACGACCTCCCCACACTGCTTCCTCACCCCATTACAACCCCTTCCCCAAATCCCTGGCCCCGCCTCCTCCCCGAGGCATGCCGCATTTCCCCTGTTATTTCCTGCATCCTCACCATGTCCTCCCTACCCCAGCTCACCTCTGCTCCTTAGCAGAGGGAGCCGGGGGAGAAGTGGAGCAACAGCACATTCAGGGGAGCAGGCGGAATGGAGGTGAGCTGGGGTGGAGGGACTCAGGAAGTAACGAGGAGGTAGAGGAGCCATCCCCGCCCCAGCTCACCTCCACTCCACCGCCACCTCCTCCTGCGAGCAAGCCGCCGCTCCACTTCTCCCCCCTCCCTCTCAGGCAATGGATGGGGGAGAAGCAGAGCAGGTGGAAGCAAGCTGGTCGGCGCCGGAATGCCCCCCTAGAAATGTGCTGCCCCAAGTACCTGCTTATTTTGCTGGTGCCTAGAGCCAGCCCTGGTGCTCGCCATCAGAACTAGCTGGGTTTATTCCGGGGGGGTATTTTTCACTCACTGTAACAGTGTAGCACAGGGTGTACTTACTCTGGGTGTGAGGGGGATCCGGAATGAATTGTGCATTCCAAGACTGAATTCCTCTACAGGAAATGCAGCTTCATATCACCTCCAATGCAGGACTATACCTAAATAACAAGACTGAGCCCTGGATGAGTCATATTAACTCCCCACTCTTTTTTGCAACCAAATATACTGGGAGTATCTGGCAGATACCATCTGTTGTGCTGCCAACCATCCCAAGTTCAGCCTGTTATTCCACTGACTTCAGTAGAACTTTAAAGAAAGAGCAGCGGTGAAGAGGTAAAAAACAATGTTTTCTTTATTTGCAAGAGGTTCCTATCCAAGGCTCTAGTGAAAACCATTCAAACACAAAACCAAAAAGCCAAACATCCAAAATTCAATGATTTACCCATACGACCCAAAGAAGTCCCTTTACAGAACATAAATCACCTGATTAAGTAACCTAGCATGAAAACCAATGGCCTTCTTCTTCTCACAGTATTTTATGTTAATGACAAATAGTGAGAAAATTCATTAATTATAATCTTTCATAATTATATTGAGTGTTTATAGTTTAGCCTTCAGGAGGTGCTGCCACATATGGTTAACTAGAGCTGGTCAGTTCTAATTACCTTTCACAGCAATTTTAGAATAAATGTTTTTTATTGGGAAAAAAACATTTTTGGTAAACATCTATAAAACAACAACATGTTTTCAGTTTGGTTCAGTCCAAGAGACATTTTTCATTTAAAAAAAGTTCTGATGAAAAAATTATAGTTATAACAAATGATGTGAGGAACAAGTAAAGCAGGAGGTTGGACACTGTATTAATCAAAGTGCCAGTAAACTACAATGGACTAAATTCTGGCCCCACAGAAATCAATAGCATAACTCCCCTTGATTTCAACTGGGCCACAATTTCACCTAAATTTTTTTTTAAGGTAGAAAACCAACATAAACAGAGAGAGGAACAATTGTCTAGTGGCTAGGCTGCTAGCCTGTGATTTAGGAGACTGAGGTTCAATTCCTTGCTCTGGCTCAGACTTTCCCTACATAAACATGAACAAGTCAGTCACTTAGTCTTCGTGTGTCCTCAGTTCCACACTGGTAAAGTAAGGATAATAATAGACAATCCAACCCACAGGGGTGGTGTCGGAATAAATTAATTAAAGAACACAGGCCCTCAGATACTATGGTAATGGAAGTTGTATAAGTACCTCAGAGAGTTAGGGTAATTACAGCCTTACCGCACCCAATTCAACAAGTTGCAGAAAAATTCTGAGCTGCTGATCTTTGGTGATTAGGGCAAACTTTAGCACAATTCCAACTATTTGAGAAAAAACTAACAAGAATCCTTCCAGTTTAAGTGGGCTAGATACTGTAAGTCTGGGAGACCTGCTATTTTGAGTGCCATATTATGCATTCCAGTAGTTGGGGCAGAAAAACTGTCTATGTATTTGAAGGGAGACAAAGTAGGTGAGGTAATATCTTTGATTGACCAACTCCTGTTGGCTGAAGGGACAGGTTTTTGAGTATCACAGAGGTCTTCATCAGGTCTGGGGAAGGTGACCAGAGTGTCTGAGCTAAATGCAAGGAGGGATAGAGTGTTAAGCATTAGGGGTTCACACATGTTGTAGGAGATCACTTAATATGAAGTGGGCAATTAACATGTATTTGATGGGCAGACATGGAAAGAAGAGAAATGAGGATGGCAAAGAAAGGGGAGGAGATGAGGCTGTTCAATGTGATTATTTATGCAGAGCATAGTGATATTCATATCCTAGAAGCATGGTTAGAACAAACACCAATACCTAAAATATGGCCTTATTCTTCCACTGTATTAGAACTTAGGGAAGTCAGTGGGAAATTCAGTGTCTTCAATGGGATCAGGATTTCATCACATATACTTTTATGGCCCAATTGAATTCTAACATAGGGGCTAATCTTGTAAACACCAAGTGATAAATATAATCCTTAACAACATGTGTAGTGCCATTGACATCAGTGAGAGTACTCAGCATTATAACTATGCCCAGCAGTATATGCAGGATCGGGGCTTCATATTGGGTTTTTGACAAAATGGAACCGGGATTCATGAAATTTCATGGTAGTGAATGTGACACCATCACCTAGACTTCAGATAGATTAGGTCTCACCCACTTTTTCATTGCATGTGTGAAGACAGCTATGTTAAAATAGACACAACCAATCTTTTTTTGCTGAATACCAGTTTTAAAGTTCCATAATTTTTTATGCCTGCTAATTTATGTTAAATCAGCACAATAAAAGATTGGGCATGGAAAGATACTCAGAATTTAGAAGCTAAACCTGGACTGCCTATGTTTCACTCCCTTTTTATTAACCCAATTTTCCTCCAGTGAGTATGCTGCACAGAGACAGTCCATGAAAACAATAAAAGACAGAAATTAAATAGATGACTGTATTTCAATCAGGGGGTTTTCTTGACATTCTAAACTAAAGGAATGCAACTCAAGCAGTTTGTAATTGACAGCAATGCCGTGAAATTGCACTATAGCCCTGATAATTATCCTCTTCATTATTTTATAATATATAAAGAGATAAAATACAACAGTTGCTTTTAATTTGCAGTATAATGGAAACAGCTAAAGGAGAAAGTTTGTCTTACAATGTTACAGTTTAAAAAGAGACAAGGAAAAGACTATCACATTAATGATGCACAGGAAACAGTACTGTGAGTTTGTTATATAGTCTTTCTATACAAACCATAAGCATATAGTGTAAAGATAGACTCAAAAGTTTTGTTCACTCCTCTTTCTTCTCCCCTCCCCCCTTTAACTTGTTAAAAATGTATAAGATGACAACTCTGCCTCTTGTGGGGAGTGGCAGAGAAGAAACCTGGGAACCCTTCATTAAAGAAGTAAAAGGAAAGCCCTTTTGATCATGAAAAGAGAGTCTCTACCAGGCTTGGCTGAAAATGCTACAAAGAATTTCAGATGGAATACATTTCTTTAGACAAGAGTAACTTGCTAGCTAAGTTTAGTCTCTAGAAAGCATGGTATGATTTGGATTATGTGTAACCATTTGCTTCTATTCTTACTAACTTTTACTTAAATCTCTATTCTTTGTTAATAAACTTATTTTGATTTTCCTGTAAATATAGTTCAGAGCTGTGGTGTTAAGCAAAGTGATGGTCCTGAGTTGAGTCTTACAAGTTAGTCTATATGGTTCCCTTGGGAATAGTAGGCTGGTAATTTTGTGTGTTCAGTGTATAAAGAGCTAGAGGGGTAGGCAACCTATGGCACAGGTACCGAAGGTGGTATGCGAGCTGATTTGCAGTGGCACTCACACTACCCAGGTTTTGGTCACCAGTCTGGGGGGCTCTGCATTTTAATTTAATTTTAAATGAAGCTTCTTAAACATTTTAACAATCTTATTTACTTTACATACAACAATAGTTTAGTTATATATTATAGACTTATAGAAAGACTTTCTAAGAACGTTAAAATATATTACTGGCACGCGAAACCTTGAATTAAAGTGAATAAATGAAGACTCGGCACACCACTTCTGAAAGGTTGCCGACCCCTACGCTAGATGCTGCAGGAATGCACAGTGCCTATCACTGCCTCTTCAGAGATAGCAAGGCCTGTGGGGGCCTGGAAGGCAGTACGTGTGCTGCTAAAGGCTGTTCCTTTAAGGACCTGATCCCCAGCAGGCAAAGACAAGACTGCTTCACTCTAATGGCAGTTAGTGGTGAGGTGCCTCAGAGCCCTGGGTATCCTTGGGGAGTGTCACACTTACTTTTTCATCAATTTTTTTCTTCTCCAGCCTACTATTCTGCCAGCTCAATCTTGGTATATGAACAGCAAAACTCCAGAGACACAGATTCAGATGAATCCCTCGAGCTTGTACAAGTGCAACTGAGTTCAGAATCAGACTCATTGCAAATAATACAACCTTGTAAGACCTGTCGACTGACAACAATTTCAGTACAGACTAATACAAGTCTAATTATGTGAAACATCTAGGTGGTTCTGGAGAGCCTATCATTTCATGGCTCAAACCATGACTTAGGAATAGTTCTCATTGAATGCGCCTTAATAGAAGGTAGGGCCTCTTTAGTTCAGGCAACAAATTTCCTTAATTCACTATCAGTACATAGAACACAAGGTAAAGTCCTTCTACCAGTTTGGGCAGGTTTTTGTGTCATTACATTTTGTTCCTACCAGTATACTGTGATGACAGTTTTTCTTCAGATGGTTTCTTGGTTGCAGCAGTGGCAGTGGTTTTTAAGCTAACATGCTACTTTTTGAGGTAGTTCTAGATATAATCCTTAGGTTGTTTAATTTCTGCAAACAAACACCCAAAAGTGAAGACAAAATGTGCTTAAACAAATAACTCCACAAATGTCTGCAATAAACAAAGATGGTGAGAGGCCTTGAGATGATCCAAATATTATTATTCATTTTAGCTGGCTTTGGATAGATATAGTCAGAGTCATGATGCATGGATCTGAATCAGAACTTTCCTACAGGTCAATAAAGTTTGGTTCTGGACCACTCTTATTTGTAGAGTATGTTCAAATTATGTGCACTAGGAAAAGGACTACATGGAGCCCAGCTATTTGTTGTAGTGAGTGCTGCTGCTGGGTTCATTCAAAATGTCCAATGCCCGGCCCAAAGGCTCTGCTATAAATAAGAATCTCTCATCCCAAGTTTAAAGTTAACCCATTATATTGTGAAAGAAAGAGACAACTGTTTGGCTGTTTGTCCATGTATTGTACTGATAGCAAAAAGTATCTCATTATCCTTTGCTTATTTAAAGGCATGCCTTACATAAGAACAGCTAATCTAACAAAAGGGGTACATAAATAGTGGAAAATAGTTTTCTGCTCTAAAAGGGAATACTCTAGTATGACTATTCAGCTAATATTCTCTACCGTGGTATAAAATTTCACATATTGGGTAGGTATTTTCACTGCCTTTCCATTGATGTCAGAGGGGCATACATGTTATTTTAAGGTGAGTAAAGAATGAGGGAGGACTCCATTGATTTTGCACCTGCATTGACTTCTATGCAACTAGAAAGTGGTTAACACATTGTAGGAAGCACTCAGCGTTTTGCACGAAACAGCGCAGGTGAAGACAAAAATGTCAGGCCTGAAGATTTCATGCAGAACAAGGAAATAATCAAATCCTTGAAATCATTCAAGGGCAAAAGCTTTTTTATGAGGATATAATTTGGGTGACATGAAGTCCTCTGGAGGAGCTCCCTCAGTGGATGGACATTTTCAGAAGACAACCTCTTTGTATTATAGTATCTTCAAAGTGTTAAGTGCCAAAATTTGGTGATTTCTAATTGTGGTCAGCTCAGTTTTAAAGTGTCCAAGTTAGGCCCGATTTCCACAGGCAGTTTGGAACCACAACTCCACTGAATTCACCACACCCTATACTAAGCCATTTGGTAATTTTGGCATAAATAAGGAGTTTTGGTGCCAAACTCAAAACACCAGAAAGGGGCTAATTTTCAGAAGTACTAAATACCCAACCACTAAAAATCTTTAAAGTGTCTCAAGTTAGGGACCCAAGAATGGAGACACTCAAAATTGCTAGTTACTTTTGAAAATGTAGGCCATTGTTTTTGGTTTTCAGCTTTATAATTAGAGAAAGTTCAAACACAGGTTAAAAAATGGCATATCCATACTTCAGAAGACTCTCATGTACAAATAAGCACATTGCTTGCACTTACTCAAACCAAAGTAATATTGTTTTCATGGGGTTATTTATAAATAAGGTCTCAGATCAACAAGATACTAAAGCACGCACATAGCTCTAAGCATGTCAGTAGTTCTGTTGATTTGGGCATATGTCTGGGATTAAAGTTGTGCTCATACTTAAGTACCTTGCCTAAAAGCATAATGGAAACAGAGACCCTGGAAGTTTCCAAAAGTAAGAGCCTGAAGAAACGTGAAGCATGCAGCAGATGTATCAGATTTCTTAATACAGAGACATTGCTTCAACAATGTTGTTTCTTCAAAGAGATAGCCCTGCAACAACATAAAAATATTCACATTTTCAAACAGAGAAATATTTTCTAATCTGAACATCCTAAAAAAGGGAAATCAATAAATGGCATGAAAAACTTCAAAGACGGACCTCCTGTCAATGACAGAGGTTCTTCAGCAATGTAAAGTCTTTGAAGAAGGACTCCCAGTGCTGGGAAACCTTTGAAGAGACAGAAAGCAGACATTTATAATTACAGAAAGGTGCAGTGTCCAACAGAGATAGTAAAAAGATATAACTGGGTTAATGTGTGGGGGAAGGTTCAGAGGTGCCATAGGCACTGACTGACCCTAATCATTTGTAGCCTAAAAGATTGCAAGGTCAACTCTATATCCATATGGAACAGAGAACGTGTGAAAGGGGAGAGGTATGTAGGATTTTAAACCAAATTAGAGCTTTCCCGCTTCCAACATATGTTTATTAAAAAATGAATCTCTTGCTTCTCTCATTCCTCCCAGGTTCCGACACGGTCAATTGCAGTCCTTAATATCCCCATGGAAATATTTTGACTTGTTAAGTTCATTGCTTTGGAACAAACTTGTATTTTGAAATTTGATATTCTGGCCATATGGATAGGTTTCACTGCATGTTCCATAAATATATTTCTGTATCCTAAATTCCTGAATATTCTCAACTGTTTCCCCCACCTCCACCCCCCATCCCACACACACACTTCCTTTTTGGATAAAATGTTCAAAACTACTGAAAAATGAAAAACATGGATAATAATATTCTGGATAAAGATCCAACATTGCCTTCTCTCTGGAATTGTTTCAATTCTTGGCTCTTTAAAAGGGAAAAGTTGAAAGCGGAGATTTACAGAAATAGATTTTCCATTTAGCTGCTGTCTAATACGTTCATATTTTTAGCTTGTTTTTTAAAAAAAAATCCATTACAGTGATTAAACAAAGCCCCTACTGTCAGATTTGACCCAGGACCTCTTATAAAGTTGTAATAAAAACAAACAAACAAACCTTCAGAACAAACTGAGCCACATTTATTCATACTGAGTAGTACTCTATTCCTCAATTGGGCCCATTGGTTTCAATGGGATTACTTGCAGAGTGCTATTAAGAGGGATGAAATGGCACCTTGCAATCCAGTCTCTTGCAGTTAGTCATAATTTAGTCCCTGTTAACCTTCTATTCTATGATCTGCGCTTCCCCCAGTCCTTTTCTTGAGCATATTATATCCCATACATGAAATATAGTTCCACCTACTCTCAAGCCACCAAGCCAGTCTACTCCCCACATCTGCCTTCCCACTCCCTATCTACCTGCCCAAGAAGGAGAATAGCTGCCCAGGAATGACTGCTCCCCTAACTCAAGTTGGGTCACCCTTGTACGGGGGCTCATTATTATAATTTAGCCCAATGTGAATAAGGATGGAAGAATATTGCACTTTGTATTATATTACAATAAACAGATGAGCAATGATATTGTTAATTCTTACATAGCACTTTTATCAACAAATCTCAAAGCAATTTACAAAAAATATTTTTATCCTCTCAGTTTCACACATGAGAACACTGAAGCAAAGAACAGAAATTCAGTATTATATTCCTGGAAAAGAAAATTGAGGCTCCTTGCACAAACACACAAGTTTTGTTACCATAGTAGATTCAGAGTAGATGGCATCGTATTTGTTTTTTAATTTAGATAATCTTGAATCACAGATTGATGTCAGGACTAGGGAAATAATATTAAAATCAGATGCCATCATTAGAAAACAATTAAGGGTTGTTTTGTTGAGCTGTGCTTTGCTGGCCAGATACAACCATATAATTAGAGTAACTATGAAATTATATTTTTATGAAGTGCTATACGGTCAACTCAAGCTACCATATATATCATTCCTGGATTCCAAGGCCAGAAAGGACTATTGTGATCATCTAGTCTGATCTGCTGTATAACAGGCCACAAAACTCCCTCAAAATAATTCTTGGTTGAACTACGACATACCTTTTAGGAAAACATGCTATATTGATTTAAAAATTGTCAGTGATGGAGAATATACCACAATTCTTGGTAAATTGTTCCAATATTGAATTACTCTCACCAATAAATATTTACACCTTATTTCCATTCTGACTTTGTCTGTCTTCAAATTCCAAGCATTGGATCGTATTATACCTTCGTCTGCTAGATTATTAAATATTTGTTCCTTATGTAGATACTTATAGACTGTAATCAAGTCCCTCCCACCTTAACCTTCTCTTTAAGCTAAACAGATTGAGCTCTTTGAGTCTATCACTATACAGCATGTTTCTAATCCTTTAATCATTCTCATGGCTCTTCTCTGAGTTATCTTCAATATACCAAACCCCTTCATGAATTGTGGGCACCAGAACTAGCCATAGTATTCCAGCAACAGATATCAGTGCCAAATATAGCAGTAAAGTACCTCCCTATTCCTGTTCGAGATTTCCATTTATGCATCTCAGGATTGCATTACCTCTTTGGGCCACAGCATCATACTGGGAGCTCAGGTTCAGCTGATTATCCACCATGACCCCAAAATCTTTTTCAGAGTCAATAATAAAATTAAAAGAAATAACTGTATTTGTTTTCATATATGCATCAATTATTTAGATTTTTCTCCTGTTCAGGATGCTGGCCTGAAGGGAATAAAGGAAGAGAAAATCACAAAGATTATTACCTTTTTGTAACTGTCTTCCCAAAAGTTATGGCGTTTGTTACATGAGGTGCATAGTAAAGAAATCCTAGGATACCAATAGAGAGACCGTATGGCAGTTTAGAAAGCAATTATCAAGCAGATAAAATTTTTAAGAGTAATGATTACATTAAGTATTGTTGCCAGAAGATGTTTACTACTTAAAATATCTTTCAGGTCTTTCAGAATATTGCTTAGAGGTTTTGGCATGAAAAACAAAGCAGATGTCAGATAATACATAACACATCACGAAACCAATAATATATTAAGAGCTTAAGAGTCCAGCTGGTGATATGGGACAAAAATATGTGTGGACAATGTAGACTCTATATTTTTAAGTGCTAACACAGCATATAGGTTTTTGTGCCAGTACGTTAGTTAGGCAACAGATTGAATGAATTCATCAGAATTTGAGAGGGCTCCGTATTATCCTCTGCAACAGATCAGTGGACACTATTTTCTGCCTCGTTATAGTCCCATGTGCCTGAAGGAAAGTATGTTCCTTTTAGTGACTACAGATGTAACAACTTAATACAAGATTCAAACTGTGCTGATGATGACACTTAGGCCTTTAGGACTGAGCTGCTCAAAGTCTTTATTAAAATAACAATCATACTTAGCATTCATATAGTGCTCTACATTTTTCAAAGCACTTTACAGATGTTAACTAATGAAGCTTATCAAGACCCGTGTGAAGTATTATCCGCACCTTATACATGGGGAAAGTGACAATTTAAAAGTCAAAGCCAACACTTTCAAGCTTTATTACCTGATATTAGGCACCTAAATCCTTAATTAGGCACCTAAATAGAAGGAATATTGTGTTCATAGATGCTGGGTATCCCTAGCTTCCTGTGACATCAGCGGTAGCAGATGTTTAACACCCCTTTAAAAATCATTTATTTTACATATCTACATTTGAAAGTGATATATTCAAGGCCCCCCAGCCTTCAGTTGTAGAGCCAGGATTAGAGATGCGGAGTTCCTAGCACCCAGCCCTGTGCTTCATTCATTGCTCATATTTAAATTTGGTGCACTTGCAGTTCAGGGGGAAAAATATATCAGGTCAAGTCAAACGAAAACTGAATTTTTTCAGAGAATCAAAAAAGTTCAAAAAATCCTTTTATTGAATGAAACATTTAACTTTGGGAATTTTTAGCCATTTTAAGAAAAAAAGTAAAGGAAATGAAGGGCTAGATTCACAAGACTGAGGCACTTACCTAGGATGTGGGAGACTCAAGTTCAAGTCCGTGCTCTGGAGCAGGGACTTCTTAGATGAGTGTCCTAACCACTTGGCTATTCTGGCCAACAGAAGAGAAACAAGGCTATCATGAATTTGGTTGCTAAATCATAAACCTTTTTTATACTTAACAATACAGCACCATGAGAATACTCTGGCATATGATATGACAATGTGCAAAGGTACCAGCTCAACAAATACTAAGTCACCTGCCCCTTTGCCCAATTCACAATTGTAATGCACCTCTAGCAACCACATACTTGTTGTTCCTAGCTACCATAATAGGATTATAGGATATTTCTGTAGCCAGTTTAGCAGACAGCAGATTTGCATTGGCAGTAGCTTTCCCCAGAACTGTTGCTCTATATGGGGTGGACACATCCTCTCCCTCAGTGTACACTTAAGACAGGCAGAGACGGTAGCCCATAGCAGATTTTGCTAGAAGACCTGTGAATGTTCTACTCTTGATGCAAATTGGGCACTGTCCCACTCAGAAAATGAATCAGAGAAAAATAAGATTAATTTCACCCTAGCACTATACACTGCTAATAGCTGCAAATATAACAGAAAATTTCTCAGATGAAGGATCTCTATAGCAGCAGATACTGTAGATTGTGGTAGTTAATATATGCACATTTCAGTAAGGAGCTTCACAGCAGGTTCATTATTTTTACACAATCCAAAAATACACAAAATGCTTTCTAGAACAGGTAGAAGACAGGTCCCTACCTTGGAAAGCTTAGAATCTAGTCATGTATTGAATGACAATAGTGAACAAGCAATAACTGGAGAGGATAGGTGAGGTAGGACGAGAGCTAAAATGAGATGACTACACAGTTTAGGGATGTGTATGGTTTAACAAAAATCATTTAAATTTATATCAGAAGAAAGGAAGTTTTAGTAAGTTCTCAGGTTTGAATGAGGACAGAGGTGTAAAGCATGGTGAACAAGGACTGGTTGGAAATTCCAATACAAAGAGGGGGCCGCGTGAAGAAGACAGGAAAGCAAGCATGGGAAAAGGAGACGGAAGATGAATTAAGATGGATGTCACTGGTAGAGCAGAGGGTGTAAAGATGTGTGAAAGGAGATAAAGCCAGAGATGTATAGCCTTGAAAACAATGACAATAAATCCTTTAATTTAGTAATATACACAGTGCAATGAAGAGCAAATGGTAAGATTAAAATATAGGGAGGTCAGAAGACATAACCAAAATGAGATAATTTTGGTGTCACTATTTTCAACAGACTGGAGGTGGCCAAGGAGGATGCTAGGAACACTCATGTTGACCCAGGAGAAAACTGGGGTTTGGACAAGAAATGCAGTTGACATACAACTGCATGGATCAGTTTTTTAAAAATGCTCTAAAAGGAAGAAGCGACAGGATTTGGCCAGAGTCTGGATATTCGGGGGGAGGAGAAAGAGGAGTCATATATGACCTTAGGTAACAAGCATCAATGATATTCTAGTTTTCCAGTGTTAATAATAAATTCAATGAGTTTCCCCAGTGTCATCTTTGTCATATTCTTTTTGCGTTTTTTTCCCATATATTTTGCCAGAGAACACAAGAATCAGATTTTTGAAAAATGTATGCTGTTGTCAAGTGCACACAAGTAATTTCTGTGAAATGATAACTCAGAAGGACTTATCTTCCAAATTTTTAACTATATGCTCATTTTTAAGCATATTATTTTCATTTTTCTAAGAATAATCAAAATATAATAATGTATTGTTTTAAATTCCCAGCTTCAAATATAACAAATTAACCTGAGGCAGGACCAATGCTGTGAAGTCAGTAATTTTCCTTGTAACCACTGGATTTCAGCAATCTAGTCAGTTTCAGAATCCCCTTTAGATGCTATTGATGTCTCATAAAAAACAGGTTTTTCAGGGTTTTTTTCTAAAATAAATCAGAATAGATTGAAGGGGGATATCTAATGATTAAACAAAAATACAAGGGCTACACTAAACTGTATAACTTGAAACATAATATTATCTGCTCTCATAAATCTATAAACATAGGAATTTGTCATTAAACTTCTCTGATAGTCTAAACTACATTGTCAAATGCTTATAACATATAGTACCATTCACACACAGTTTCTAAATTGTGCAAGACCTATGTAGATTCCTGCTGGTTGTCCATCTTTAATGATTGTAGGAGAAAGTCTATGGATCAGAGCTCCAAACACTGATTATTTACGTAGTATTATTGTGTATAACTGAGAGAACGATGGATGAGCTGCTGCCCCAAAGAGCTTACGTTCTAAGGGTATGTCTACACAGTAATTCAACACTTGCAGCTGACATGGTCAGATGACTTGGGCTCATGGAGCTCAGGCTGTGGGGCTGTAAAATTGCTATGCACATGTTCAGGCTTGGGCTGGAGCAGGGGTGGGCAAACTTTTTGGGCTGAGGGCCACATCGGCGGTTGCAAAACTGTATGGAGGGCAGGGTAGGAAAGGTGGTGCCTCTCCAAGCAGCCTGGCCTCTGCCCCCTATCCGCCCCCTCCCACTTCCCGCCCCCTCAGAATCCCCAACCCATCCACACCTCAGCCCCCGACAGGCCCCCCAGGACTTCTATGCCTATCCAAACCGCCTTATCTCCATTCCCTGACCACCACCCCCAGAACCTCCAACCCACCCAACCAACCCCGGCTCCCTACAGAACTCCTTAGCCCTTAACTCCCTCCACCACCCGCTCCTCTTCCCTTTCCCATGCCACTCAGAGCCACAGGACTAGCAGCCGCACTTCCCATGTGGAGACATGACTGTGGGGGAGTCTCATCCAAAAGGAAAGAGCAGCTGTTTCAGGTCTTCCCTCTACCTTTCCCTTTGGAGAAAATTCATACTGTCTAGAGGCCATATGGGAAAAGGGGGAGGCACTAGGGACCAGCATATTGTTCCCCCTTCCAGATGAACTGGATTCCATGCTAATAAGACAGCTTTGTTAATGCAGCAGAAAGCCACTGAGCAACTAGCTAGAGATCTGCAAGAAACCAGAACCTCAAGTGTGTGGATCTCTGACCTTGCCTGATTTTCAAGGCCACTATTGCCCAGTTGCTTTGCAAATTTAGCTGCCCTAAATTCAGGAACAGAATCCGCCTGACCACCATACTGAAAAGGTCATGTGTCTTTGGGATTACTTTGTTAAACTCCTTTTTATTTTTAAATTAATATTTCAGAAAAATATATGGGCCAAAATCTGAAGTTTTTGAGTTAAATCTGTTGAATCAGTTATTGTTTAGAAAGTTTGCATTTTCCTGTTATTCACCTACACACCTCCCATCCATAAACTATGCACAGTCTAGTGGGCTGGATAACACCAAAGGAAGCAGATATCTTTCAGTAGGATTCCATAAATCAATGCTTGAAAGGCATTTTTCAGCTCATTTTAATTTTTATGCTTTCCTTTTCCTGCTGCTTGATGTAAAACAGACAAAGTAAAACCGACTAAGAAAACCTGACTATACGCAGCAGAGAGATGCAAGCTACCTAATACAGAGGAGAAAACATTTCACTTAACAGATGGAGCTGTTTTCATTTTTATTGTCATTAGCAAACTTCAGAATTCTGTGCAAGCGGGAGAGCCAATTTGCTAGCAATGTATTCCTCAAGTGCTGATTTACTGTTCTGTTTTTACAGGTAGCTGCATTTTATGGCAGATGTGTTACAAGGTCACATCCTTACCATTTGGCAATAGTCCCTTTTTAAATGATAGAACTGGGAGGCCAAGATAGCTGTTACAAATACAAGGCAATTCTGAAGTAGGCAGCACTTCAAGTGAGGCCATCGTATTTGGGGCCTCATGGCATAATCCTACCTGTCTCTTTTTAAACTGATCAGACATTGGCACTGTGAATCGGAACTTGATATTTAGTTTGTAATACAAGGGTACAACCATTGAAAAGCTAACATTTGCCCAGACGGTGCCTGAAATAGCAGTTATTTTATATTCCATATGAGAAAAAAAAAAACAGTGGTATGTCATGCTGTGTGGTATTGGCTGTCCTTTTCTTAGTAACCATTACACATGACTGAGATGACATTAAGAAAGCAAATATTTAAGTTGAACAACAGAGGCAGTGAGCTGTAAGAGGCTTTGGAACTGCCACCGAAGGGACATGGGGGAAATCCCATTGCATGGAACTTTTAGATACATTTGGACAATACCCTAGGAAATGTTGTCTATCATTAGTCCTGAACTGGCACAGAGATGGACTGGGTGATAGGACGTCTTATTTACATCAATATGGGCTCAACCCTGCAACCCTTATCCATATGAACAGTCTCATTATCTCAACAGTGCTATCTGAGTGAATAAAGACTATTCTCACAAATAAGGATTTGCAAGATTGGGTTCTACAGCTTCTGGGCAAATTACTGAATTATTTCAAAACAAGGATTTATTTCATTACAAAAAGCTATATCTGACATGATATATACTCATTTCTGCTAGAGGTGAGCCATAGTTCTGTGCTGAGGGCAGCTTGAGCCACACTAACCAGTGGGATCTCAGGAAGACTTGACCCTTCTTCAATTTCCCAGTGTGCTGGGAATACACAGACTGTTCTCCTGGTGTGAGTCTACTGCTCTCTGCCTGGTTGGGATGATGGTGCTTTGGCAACATATGGAGAGAGCAGCCCCTGTGCTTCCCAATGCACAGGGACTGATTGTCCTTGTCCCCTGCACAGCACGCTCACAAAGGGACAGGCCCCTTGTGCCATTTCTGCCTGCACATCCTGCAAGAGCCAGACATGATTCATTGCTAATCATTTATACATATTTTGTAAATAAAATTATGCTACATGTGAGCATGATGCTAAACAGTGAAATCATTATTTCGGTTAGAAAAATCAATGTGGATAAGTAATGATATTTTTCCTAGCTGCCCCAGGTTTTGCTGGCTACAGTGTTTATGGATTTTCCTACAGTATAAAAGGCACCTAACATTTGGAGATGTTTTGCATAAATTCATTTTGGAGAGAAATACACCTTACAAGCCACTATGGATTTAAAATGAAACCACATTTCCAGCTCATTGAAACTGGCCAAGTATTAGATATGTAGTGGTATCTGGCCAGTGAGTCTTGCCCACATTCTCAGGGTTTAGCTGACTGCCATATTTGGGGTCAGGAAGGAATTTTCCTCCAGAGCAGATTGGAAGAGGCCCTAGGGGTTTTCGCATTCCTTTGCAGCACAGGACATGATTCACTTGCTGGAGGATTCTCTGCACCTTGAAGTCTTTCAACCATGATTTGAGGACTTCAGTAGCTCAAACGTAAGTTAGGAGTTTATTACAGGAGTGGGTGGGTAAGATTCTGTGGCCTGCATTGTGCAGGAGGTCAGACTTTAAGGATCATAATGGTCCTTTCTGACCTTAAAGTCTATGAGCCCAGATCTACTCTAAGAGGGGGCGGAATTGACCTAAGATACACAACTTCAGCTATGGGAATAGCGTAGCTGAAGTCAACGTATCTTAGGTCGATTTACCTCGGCATCCTCATGGTGGTGAGTCGACTGTTGCCACTCCTCCATCGACTCTACTTCCGCCTCTCGTGGCGGTGGAGTTCAAGAGGCAACAGGGAGAGTACTTGGGGATTGATTTATCATGTCTAGACTAGACGCGATAAATCAACCCATGAGAGATTGATCGCTACCCGCCAATCTGGCGGGCAGGGCCGGTGCAAGGATATTTTGCGCCCTAGGCAAAACTTGCACCTTGCGGCTTCCCTCCCTTCCCCTGGAGCATCGCTTCTTATAAACTTTCAAAAATGAATACTGCATAATGTGGCATTGTTCATTAGAATTAATACATGTTTGGCTTGAAAATTTATTAATTTCATTATTTAATCTGCATATTTAATGAAAATAAATGAATAACCTGACAGTGTTGACACTGTTATTGTTTTCACTTTGCACAACAAAGCATGGATCTTAACATAAATCACATCCATTATACACAATACACTGTTACAGAGTAACATGTTATAATTTAGGTAGATAGCCCAACAGGTCTAGTTTGCTGAATTAAATCAAAGAAGGTGGTTGCCTCCAGGCAACACTTCGCAGCATCATTAACAACCAAATTCAATGAATGTGCACGGCAAGGAACAAAAAAGGCCCGTGGATTAATATCCAAAATTCTTTGCTGGACACTATTTTCTTTCCCTTTCATATTGCTCCCATTGTCATAGCCTTTACTATTTCAATTAGGGCTATGAGTTTTACATAATAATTAGGCCAGTTCAGTCCTCAATATAAATAGTTACACTGGTTCAAAAGTGCATTATATCTGGATAAGTTATTCCCATAAGGGAAGAGAAAAAATTATACTGGTACACGTATATTTATAGTGCTACAGCTGCACCTGCACAAGGAACGTTATATTGCTTTAACTATACTGGTATAATTATAGCTGTACAACTTTTGTGTGTAGACAAGCCCTCAGTTTTTGTACTATATACTGATATCTATGACATACAGAGGTACAGGCGTGATGATCTGGAAGCTAAATTTATGTTCCTGGAAAAAAGTCTTAAGTCACACATGAGTTAAACAGAGACATCTGCTTGGGTTACAAAACAAAAGTATCTGTATCCCTTAAAAAACAGGACAGAAGTTACAGTTGTACTGAGGAGGGACAATTCAGGCCACAAAGATAAATGCTGACAAACTACTAAGGTGTCAGACAAACTAGTCAAACTGAAGTATTAGACAAACTAGAAATAAAAATAGGCTCATACCAAAATTAATCATTACAAGTATCTAAATACCAAATCATAATACAAATACATAATACAATATACCAGTAGGACTGTATTGGTGGCCTTCAGATCACAAGCAGGCTATTGAGTACACGATGTTGAGAGAAATCAAAGAGTCATCCAAATCTAATAAAATAGTATTTACCCATATATAATCTGGTCAAATGTCACAGTGGGCTACAGGGAAGCAACTTCTCAACACCTCAAACAGTTACATCTTGCAACTGCTAGTTTTAGAAGGGAGTAACTATTTCTTCACTGAGGTCTTGTGTAGTCTAGGGATATTTGCACCAGTCCCACTATTTACAACAGTCCCAACCCCTAATGCACATATTGCAACAGAAAAAAAAACAAATGTGGCTCGCACCAGCATGACTTACCTCAGCAGGTGAACTAGCACTGGTGCAAGCCCCGTCTCACAGGGGTGCAGGCAGCACCTCCATGGGGGTGGGGAAATTACACTGGCATAGGGGCACCTATACAAACCTCCACTGCACACTGCACCTCACTCTGAATTCACACGCAGAATTAGTTTCAGCAAGTAGGAACAGAGCAGACCAGGCCACACCAAACCTAGCACTTCCCCCACAACACTTGAGAAAGAGGGGTTTAAAACTCCATTGTGCCCTCCCCCGCTTCCTAGGAGGCTCTCTTGGGCTCTGCGCTCCCCCTCCACCCGCCGCGCTGCCTCATTCACAGAGCAGCCCCGTGCCCGCCCCTAGGCTGCTCACCCGTCCCCTGCGTGGTTCACAGGAGATGCCCTGGGCTTTCCCACTGCACTCTCCTTCCACTGGGCATTGCCGCGGCTGCCCCGCAGAGCAGTTCTGGGCTGGGCATCACAGGGCCACTCCCACCCAGAGGCTCAGCGCGGAGCTGGACCAATTTAATCTTAGTACAAATAACTCTGGACCTGATCCTGGAAGGTTTGATTGAAACCTGTCAAACCACAGAGGTTTCATTTGTTAATTGGAAATTCCTAAGTAATCAATATGCCATCAATAGATCAGGCAAAAATTGATTAAATACTACGACTATGCAGTGTATAATAATATCCAGAGAAAAAAGTGAAATAAAGAGTAAATAACAATACTAAAAAAAGATTGATATAATGAGATCTCTTGGAAACTATCAGGATTATGTAGAAAATCAAATATATAAACCAAAGTAATTTAAATTACAGTTAAAGGCTATCTTTAAAATTACTCTGTCAGAGGAAAAAAGCAAATTAATTATCAATCTTAGATTAGAAAGAACCCATTTGCACAAATCTAGTGTCACCCTTTGTAGTTATATGCATGGATATTATGAAGCAGAAAATTATTAAAAGAAAAGATTGGAAATATTTACTTTTAAATATAGTTTATCTATAAATAAAACAAAACACTTCTACTATATTTCTTACATTAGTGCTATGTGAACAGTCTGCTTTTATGATAATTACTATACACATCTCTTTCAAACAAATCTGATTTTCTTTTAAAATATACATATATTTGTATATGTACACACATGGTATGTAAACAATCACAGGCACACAGAATAAAAGATCCACTATGAAAATGTCAGTAGAACTATTTATCACATTTAATACCATGTCTAGAGCTGACATCCACATTTTAAATACTGATGCAAGATCAGGAAAACCTGTTTTACAGTGAGAGACTAAATAAACTTAAATCTATGTAGTTTACACAAGAGGAGACTAAGAGAGTTAGTCTATACCAGGGGTCGGCAACCTTTGAGAAGTGGTGTGCTGAGTTTTCATTTATTCACTCTAATTTAAGGTTTTGCGTGCCAGTAATATATTTTAATGTTTTTAGAAGGTCTCTTTCTATAAATTTTTAATATATAAATAAACTATTGTTGTATGTAAAGTAAATAAGGTTTTAAATTATTTTAAGAAGCTTCATTTAAAATTAAATTACAATGCAGAGCCCCCCAGATCGGTGGCCAGGACCCAGGCAGTGAGAGTGCCACTGAAAATCAGCTCGCGTGCCGCCTTCGGCACCCATGCCAGAGGTTGCCTACCCCTGGTCTATACCATAATAAAAGGCAAGTAGCTGATCCTGGTCAGCTGATTCAGGCTTGGGCTGCAGGGCTATAAAATTGCACTGTGGACATTCAGTGGCACAGCCATAGCTGGCCCAGGTCAATTAACTAGTCACACTATGGGGCTACAAAATTCCAGTGTTGACAGTTGGGGTCTGGCTGGAGCCTGGGCTCTGGGATCCTCCCTCCTCATGGGGTCCAGGCTCCAGCTGAAGCTGCGTCTCTGATCTTTTATTACCGTGTAGCCATACTCAGAGTGTCTTGATCAAGGGGTAAATCCTGGTCCCACTGAAGGCAATGGGAGTTTTGCCACTGCATTCAGTGGGGCCAGGATTTCTCTCACTGTCCCCTTGTAAATACGTTAGAAGATTTCAATTAGGAGAGGGCTCTTTCGTTTAAAAAAAGAGAGTTTTAAGATCCAATAGCTGAAAGCAAAAGCTAGACAAATTCAGATTCCAAATAAAGCTCACATTTTTAAGAGTGAACATAATAATTAGCATGGCTTTCCTAGAGAAACAGGGGATTCTCCGTCACTTCTAGTTTTTAAATCAAGACTTTCTGAAATATATGTTTTAGCTCAAACAAAAGTTAGTATCTTGATTCATGAATTATTGGGTGACATTCTTTGGTCTGTGTTATGCTGAAGGTCATACACAATAGTCTATTTTGACATTAAAAAGAATGAGTCTATGAATTTGTGCCTAGTGCCTGTAGTCTTATTAATTTCTGGATTAATATATCAGTTGGTTTTATATTGGATTATAGTGACCTGGGTTAAACAAATCAGTATCAGGATTAGCAGTGTGAGAAGCAACAGTAGGAATATCAATAGGTTTGAAGACTCCAGAAGCACATGAGGAACAATGACCATAACTGATGTTCTTATCAGTTCACAACTGTCATTTCATTAAGAATCTTACTAAAGAGATCAACAATCCCATAAACAGTGAAATACAACAACAAATAGAGAGAGTACAAAGTATTTAGCCCTAGGCTAACATCACTCAGTTCTTACAACTCCTGCCCGGCAATCCTGGATTGTCAGTCATTATCTTCCTCAGCAACATCACCACCAACAATGGTTGTCATCCTTCCATCTCCCCATGCGTTCCTCCCAGCACAATCAGAGCAACACCGTTTACCCTGAGTTACATTTACACCTACTAAGGGGGTTCAACTGATTTTTCCTTATCCTTCTTCCACACTCCACTAATATAAGGGTGCCCCATTTCTCATTGGCTAGTCTCTTAGTTTCCCTCATTCTCATTAATATCTACATTAGTGAATTACATAACCATTTAAGGTTATTACAGAATCCCCCAAACTGTTTTTATTAGGCATCTTGCAGCATTCGCTAGTACACTGTGCCACATCTTAAGTCTATTGCTGCATAGTTTCCAGAATTGAACACATCTTTTACTATAATCTTACAGTTTACTGGAGCAGGGTTATCTTTTGGTCAGTTAGTCATGCCAACCTGTGTCAGGCCTAAGGCCTTGTGTGGCAAAGTTTTTTATGGTCTGAGGCCTGTAGGCCCTGTGTTATAGCATTAATTAATTCATTTATTTCACTTCTATATCCTAAATATACTTACTATCTTCTGTTCTTGGCTATATATGACAAGAGAGCATGGTGCTTTACTTAGTGAAAGAGTCACTAGCCATAAGGAGCTTATAGGCTTGGGTCTCAATGCTAAAAATGCTACTAATTGCTACAGTAATGACTTACTGCACAACTTGTTTCATTTCTTTAATCAGATTACTCCAGGTAGTAAACACTATGTTTTGTAATGCAGAATCAGATTCACAGGGCAATTGTTTTCAAAGGGAAAAGGATTGAGTCCTGTTTGATTAACTTGAATTCAACAGACCACTATCACAGAAGGCCATATCCTTCTTGCCTTTCTTACACAAATAGTCCCACTGAGGATAACGAGCCATAAACCACATTTATTTACTGTACACCTAAATAACTGTGCACAGGATTTGCCCAGGAGGGTTTTATATACAACTAAGACAAGTAAAGCGTTTCTCTAAATATATTAATATCAACATCAGTAATTTAGAATTTCCACAATAAATCTTTGAGTCACTTACTAAAGACCAGACAATTAATCTGAAGAACCAGCTGCTAATATGATGTAAATCTGAAGTAATTTGTTTTCTTCAGTGGAGTTTATTCTGGATTTACAGCTGAAATCAGAATCCATATATAAATGATAGATTACTGTAAATAAAACATTTTCCATTGCTCCAATAACTTGTGAAAAGCCACAAATAATTCTAAGGTAATCATGGCACTGCTAAAACTTAGACATTTTAAATCAAAATTGGCATTAAGTAATAATCCTTGAAGCATTTTATTCAGAAAACATTTTCTGGTGGTGGGTGGGAAGTTTGGGTTTGCTTGTTTACTTTCTTTTGTTATTTCAGATGACTTGGGAATTCTGCTTCAACTCTGGTACAGTCTGTTCACTTAAAAAAAAAAAAAGCCAGAAAAAACATTTGTTTTTAAAGCTAAGCAATTTTTAAAGTGTGTGTGTGTGTACTATATTTTTGATTTGGTCTATTTTAGGTTAACAAAAAAGTGAGATCTTTTAAAATAGTAATTGGTACTCACTTTATTGATAAAGTATATGTTAAAGATGATGGCAGCAGTTATTAGCAAACATTAATTGAGCTATCTCTGATAAAATGTGTTAATGTATGATTTGCTCAAGGCAACATAGGTCCTAGTAATCTAAACAATTTTGTGTTTGCCTGTCTTTAAACCGAGGATGCCTACCACTGGATAAAACAAAAAACCAAGACCCATACAAGAAAAGATAGAGGCAGAAAAACAAGTAGAGTGAGATAAAGTAATAAAAGGTGTTACTAGTAAAAATAAGAAACAACTTTGTATTGGTTGGGAGGGGTGGAGAGAATCATACAGGCACACCTTCTCTGTTCCTATCACAGAACAGAGAAAGTAGACTCATTTCTAAACATGAAGGGCAATTCAATTCATAATAGGACAGATCACCCCCTTCCATGGAATAACATAGAGAGGGCAAAGTCCTCTGGAAACACCACCTGGTTCCCTGTCAGAGTTTCCTCTGCTCAATGGTGAGATGTTTTGAGGAGCAGGGAGCATGGCCCCTCCTCACAAATCTGGAACATGGGCACAAAGATTCAGCCCCGGTAGTGTGGTCTCCTGCTCCCTCTTCAGGCAGCATTGATCCCTACAGACTCTATTTTCCATATCCAAAGAACAGACATCTCTCAAGTCCAGAATCTTTCATTTTAGATTAAGAAAAACAACAGGCATAAAAATAAAGTCTGTGTGAGAGAGAGACCAGAATGCATATCTTCTTTTAACTTGCTCATTCAGTCTGCTAAAAGGGCTGCCCCCGCCCCCAGTCAGCCAACTCTTAGTAACTTAAAAGTGTAATAACCAAAACAGTTACGCAAACAACTGAGTTGGAACAGCATTTTCGGGGATAGAATAGGTGTTTTACATATTTGTGTACCATATAGGAATGCAGGGGATGCCAAGGGAGGCACAATGTAGGGAATACAAGGGGATGAGTTGGGATCCATCCACCATTGCTCCCTGTGGAGCGAGGAGGGACAGCACAGAAACAGTGGCTTGGTAGTCTCAAGGATACAATAGCACTGCTGAATGGCTCCATTGCTGAATGGCTCCACTGCTGCTCCATGGTCTGGGGGAGAATTCCTTTATATCAAGTCAATACCTGCACATCTCCAGCAGGAAGCTGAACTACTCAAACTCATACCCAGGGAAAGGGGGGCATTTAAGCCCATAACATTTACAATTAACGTTCATCCAAACAATTTATCATTTTAAACCTTTTTGTTCTACATTAATAAATATCTGACTTCTAGTTTCTAGTCATCTGTTTATTTGTACATTTCTCTGAAGTTTTTGCATAAGAATCAAGTTAATTTAAAAATTAATGAGCATGAAGTGAGATGAGCAGGGCTAATAGTACATAGCCTTTAAATATCTTATGAAGCCCTGTATAAATGTACTATCTCTTGTTTTACTGCAGACTTTGTTGGCAGGAATCTTGTATGTCAGCATAGATGACCCACTCAAAGTCACCACAAGCCCACGAAGAAAGGAATAAACAGCGTTCAGAAACTGAAAGATTTTCTAAAGAGATACTTAAAAGGTTTAACATGCAGCCAAGTGTTAAATGGTAAATACAAGTTTAGTCCCTTAATGATGGAGATGAAGTATCATAATTCAGCAGCACAGAATTGGACCTCTTACTGGGGGAGGCTAAAGAAGAAAACTGAACCAGTACAAAAGGAGCCCCCTCTAGGGATGATCTCACACATTTGGGCCTGGAGTCTACTTAGACTAGGCCAAAACCTGATACTTTTATCTCCAACCTTTGACCCTGACATCTGGAAACTTAGTTTGAGTCAAACAGAAGGAAGTTTTCTTTTCTATTTCAAATACTTTATAGAAGAAAAACTTCAAGTATCTACAGTCAAGTCTGTTAGTACAAACTTCTTTTATTTTTGCACTTGTAGTGAACTCTAAAATATGGAACATTTGTGCAGGAAATGCATGCATCAGAACTTTTGGGAAAAGAGCAACTTGGTGAGACTGGCACATTGTTCGAAGCTTGTATGGGATCCAGATAACCGCCCAGATAAACATCTCCAAGGGGGTGCTGAAGAGTATAAAAGGTCCAATGCCTTTGATGTTCTTAGATGTTCTCATTTAATAGCTATCAGCCTTGGTGCCAGAAATAACAACATGTTTAAACATTCTGTATCAAAACAGAAATTAAATTCATTTAGCGTAACCTGTATTTCCAAAGTTCATTTTCATCTTTAGCTGGAACACTAAGTGTGATGTAACTCATATTCTTCCTGGCAGTTATTTTCATTATTATGTTTTTTACTCATTTAAGAGACTTTCTTGAACAGGGGGATTAATGAATTTAGACTGCACATTATAACATCAAAAGCTTTGGGTTCAAATAAGCCCATGTGAGCTACAGGAGATTTTCTCCTCTTATACGAAGCTAAACAGCAACTTCAAAAACATCTCTCTGTTATAGTATTATTTTCTAGTTGACTGAAGCCATGGGTTTTATGTTAACCTGTTACATTTGCATATAATAAATGACTACTTATTTGTACTGCCCAAGTAACTCCTTCAAGCCTCAATCTGCTGAGCAGTCAGATGCTTTCCACAGCTATCAGTTCCCTCCTCAAAAAGATTACTGATCATGCAATAAAATAAAATAATGTTCAGTCTAAACCTGCCATCGCTCTTGCAGAATTTGAACAATTGTTTGAGGAAAATTATTGAAACTGATTCATCAAGGTAAAGAAAGATGTTTGAAATATTGCTTAAAGAGGACACCATCATACTGTTTTAGACCATTATTAAAGTATTATAAAAATAAAAATGAAAATAATGTATCGATACTGTTTTTTAAAAATGTATTTTTAACCTGACAGAGTCTCTTCTGATCTCTGAACCTTCTGTTTATAATTTAAATGATTTTTCAACCAATACTGATTAATGGCAAAGGTGCAAACTATCATCAGATATGCATGAGGAGCTCTCACTGGAATCTCCATGTGTAACCGGAGGCAGAATTTGGGTAAAACTTCACTATTTAACAATGTTATTCAATCCACAGATGAAGATCTGTGTAGGTTACAGTACCAGAAAACCTAAAATATTTTGCATGGAGCCAAATATGGCAAATAAAGCTAGGCAAACTGCTGTATAGTTCTTTAGGAATAACAAGATTTGACATTCTTATAGCAACTTTTTTAGCAAGTGGTATAATATCCAAACTAAAGAGCCTGATCCTCCAACTTCTACATAGGCAGGAATTCATTTACTTCAATGGAATTTCCACATACAGAGGGCCCAAAATAAGGAATCAATTTCAAGAACTCACATTCTTATTTGCTGAAAGGATTTAAGGGTCAAATTACACCATAAGACATTCACATAAGACCATCAGACATACCACTGCCTGCTGACAGATTCAAGGACCCATGTTTGGTACAGTAATGTAAAAAATTACAATAAATTCTGTAAATCTAATTTAGATTTTAAACTAGAAACTAGGACAATTCTTGACCCTATTGTCATGCTTACAGAGCAAGCTGTACCTATGTCCCCTTCCTGACCTGCCTGAGGGCAGCCCCATGTCAGACCTTATGCCTAACAGCTAACGCCTTTCTTAGAAGGAAGCATCTATTTTAATCCAGTCAGAGTTTCTTTGTTCTTGTCCATTTCCAGGCTTTTGGCCTAACTTGTCAAAAACAAGTTTGATAGAGCTGGTGGAGTCAGACTCTTTAGAGCCATTGTCAGGTAACAACCCTCAAGTGTTTGGCCGTGGGTGGCTTAGCTCAAGCCATTCTTCTTATTCTCTTCCTTCCTGCTTGTTTTTCTTGAAGACCACTATTAAATTACAGAGAGAGGAAACATCCCAAAATGTACACTATCCACAAATTATTACAGCAGATAAACAAACTGGCCCAGCCCACCAGGGGCTTACCCTGGCGTGCTGCGTGCCAAACGTTGCTGATCCCTGAACTAAACCTGCAGCCTGATGAGGCGAAAGGGGGTGAGAAATCCCTGCTTAACTGCACAGGTGAGTATCCTAACCATTGGATGGTGGGATATTCTGATGTATGGCTCTTTCAATCCTTCCTGTTGAAGCTGTTCCACTTTGTACAAATCAGTAAACCTGCCTCAGGCCAGAGGGAGTGAGAGAATGACTCCATCTGGCAGAAGGGGGAAATGAATCATGGTCTCTCATAGGGCACATGATAGACACTTTTAGTCCAGTGGCTAGGGTTTTCTC
This sequence comes from Dermatemys mawii, assembly GCA_007922305.1. Classification (NCBI taxonomy): domain Eukaryota; kingdom Metazoa; phylum Chordata; order Testudines; family Dermatemydidae; genus Dermatemys; species Dermatemys mawii. The sequence continues at coordinate 18,721,209 of ML677363.1, forward strand.
TTTCTTCCCCAGCTATTTTGTGTGGCGGTAGGCATATGTTGTCATTGTTCTTACAAGAAACAGTTTAGGTGCCTGACTCCAAAAGCATAGGCATGAGCAGCACATTTCATTAGGGTGTGTACCCAGGGAGCCCCACCCTAGCCCCACCCTGCCCCCATCCACTCCCTCCTACTTCCCAACCCCTGACTGCCCCCCTCAGAACCCTCAAGCCCCTCCCCCCGCTCCTTGTCCACTGACCACCCCCTTCTGGGATCTCTGCCCCTAACTGCCCTCCAATACCCCATCCCCTATCTAAGCCTCCCTGCTCCTTGTCCCCTGACTGCCCCCTCCTGAGACCCCCCACCCTAACAGCCCCCCAGGACCCTACCCCCTACCTTTCTCCTGACTGCCCTGACCCTTATTCACACCCCACCCCCAGACAAACACCAGGACTCCCACGCCTATCCAACCACTCCCTGCCCCCTGACAGGACCCCCCAGAACTCCCAACCCATCCAAACCCCTGCTCCCTGTCCCTAGACTACCCCAGCCCCACTCCACACCCTTGTCCCCTGACAGAACTCCCAACTTATCCAACCCCCCATCCCCTGACCATCCCCTCCAGAGAACTCCCCACCCTAACTGCCCCCAAGGACCCGCCTTGCTCTCTGTCCCCTGACCCCTATCCACCCCCCTTGCTCCTTGACAGACCCTGGGACTCCCATGCTCCATCCAACCCAATCCCACCCCCCGCTCCCTGACTGATCCCTCCAGAGACCCCCCAACCCCTAACTACTCCCCTGGGATCCCATCCCCTATCCAATCCTGCTCCATGATTGCCCCCACCCCTTATCCAACTCCCAGGCCCCAGAACCCTTACCATGAGTCTCCTAGCAGCATATTTTGCTCCACAAAGAGCCAGACACATGCGAGCGGGCAGCCCTGCCCCTCAGAATGCTGCGTGCATGGCAGCATGGCTCCGGGTGAGCGGGGAGCATGTCTGCCTCTCAGCAAAGCAAAACACTGCCCCGTGGGAGTGCTACTCATGGGGCATCATGGCTCCAGGGGAGGGAGGAAGGTGAGGGAGGGGTCGTCGGCTTGCTGTACTCGGCCGGGTGCTCCGGCGTGGGAGTGCAGGGCCCACAGCTTGCTGCGCCGGAAGAGCAGGGCCATTTGCCCACCCCTGCTTTCAGGTGTGCCTGGGCACACCCGGCACACCCTGTGTGCACGCCTATGTCCAAGAGAGGGTTCGCAGTTGTGGATCCCAAGCAGAGAAAGAGAGACATCTTGTTGCTGCCTGGACTCAAGCCATCCCACTTATTAGTGTCTACTATTGGCTAATTTAGGTAGTCCCCCTGCCACACACCTAGCATACTAACTCTTGTGAATCCCATTCTTAGGTGCATAATGCATGTATAGGGAGCTTTGGCACCTAACCTAGAGCTTGTGGATTCTAGTTATCTACAAGTTAGACATTGCAATGCCTAACTTCCTTTGTGGATCCAGGAAACTATGCTCAAGATTAAAGCTGGTCAAATGGTAAAAATCTGATTGATTAAATCATTCTTTAATTCATGTTCAATTTGCTACCATTCATGAGATTTATTATTCACAAATCCTGAAATTGTACAGATTTTTTTTAAACAAATGATTATTTATCTAAAAATTCCTCCCAGGAGTGTCTTATTCAATATTTACTATTATATTTTCATTAACTCGCCTTTAAAGTGTTTCAAGCATTCAATCAAAGAACAGAAACAATACCAGGTGACTTAGGTGACCAAACACAAAACAACTCAGCAACAACCCATCGTTTGAAAATTATTCATCCAAACTATTTTATGTTATTTATGAGTAAGACTTAGAAAAAATTAGTTAGAAGTAAAAGTGGAATATTACTCACAATAAATAATTTGACCAGTGTTGCTCCTAGTCTAGATTTTATTATGCAGGAGATATTAGATAAAAGGACACACATGAGTGAGACTGAAATCAACCAACATGGGGTGAGAGAGAAGATGGGCACATTGGGCCAATGGGTATTTCCATTTCCTAAAATTTCTTAGATTCTTAACTCTATAGTACAACATGGGGCATTCGCCTTTTGAAGCACATATCAAACATTTAACATTTATGGGAGTTGCATCAAAGAGGAGAACCTATATGAAGCAATTTATGCAGCTGACTTTTTTTTTCTATGAGTACTGAAATTGTAGGATGAGATACAGGAGAGTACCAAAGTGCACTGTGTGATTTTTACAGTTGAAGATCCCTGGAAAAAGAAAAGAAGAAGAAAATTCGATTTGGAAGAGTTTGAAGCAGTTTGTTTTTATCTTGGTCTATTTTCCTTTCCCTTTTGGGGACCAAGTCAGTGTTTGTTTTTGTTTAGAATTGTGTGTATTATTGTGTCATACTTCTTGCCAAGATTTCTTTGAAGCTTTTTGATCTTAGGAATTCATATGTGGCACGAGTTCAAGGTATTTAGCCTCCTCCAAAACTGTATGTAACTCCAAGTAGTACTGAACTCTTCTGAACTTTCTGATACCTTCTGATTCCATGGATACACTTCTGCTCTCATTACTTTATGCAGAGTAGTTGTAGCTGTGTCAGTCCCAGGATATTAGAGAGAGAAGGTAGGTGAGGTAATATATTTATTGTACCAACTTCTGTTGGAGAGAGACAGTGCTCTAGTTCAGGTCTGGGAAATGTACTCCCAGCATTGCAGCTAAATGCAAAGCGGATGAGATTGTTTAGCAGAAGTAGTTTGCACATTTTGTAAGAGATCATTCAAGGTAGAGTGGCCCATTTAACACTTCTATCATCATAGGAAACAAAGAGGGAGGTTAGTAAGTTACAAATTGTTGCAATAAACCATGAATCCAATGTCTCTGTTTGGTCCATGATTTTTAGTGTCTAGTAGAGTTATGGATTTAAGGTACCAGGGTCGTCGTCTGAAAATATTGTTCAGGTTTCCTTTGGAGATGAGGACTGATGGTCAGAATGATCGCTTTGTGAAAAGTGTTCACACATATGGCTTGTCTGTTGGGTTCTATTATTGAAGCTTACTATATTGTCCAGGAAGTTGATTTCTCTGTGGGAGTATTCCAAAGAGAGTTTAATGGATGGGTAGTGGTGGTTAAAGTTGTGGTGGAAATCTATGAGGGAGTTTAAGCTGTCTGACCAGAGGATAAAATATGATCAAAGTATCTCAGTTATACCATTGATTTTGTGGTGCATTTGTCCAAAAAGTCTTCTTCAAGGTGGTTCATGAACAGGCTGACATACTGAGGAGCCATCCTAGTACTCATGGCTGTTCCCATGGTTTGGGCAAAATGTTTATTATTGAATGTAAAATTGTTAGGGGTGAGGATGAAATGGAAGTTTGGAGATATGGTTGAGGTGGATATTTGAGGGTTGTTCATTACTTTGTAAATATTTGAGGCAGGCAGCTATGCCATCTTTGTGAGGGATGTTGGTGTATAGGGTATCCATGGTGGTGAGGGTGTTGTTCTGAGGAAGGTTTTTAATATTAATCACTACTTCATGATTCAAACCCTACTGATTCTAATCCTTTCCCTAACTATTTATCATAATTTGGGAATAGTTTTATCTATACATTTTCCCTGGTTATCTGAACTGAGAGTCTTAATGCAAGGAATTTGAAGGTTATGGGCTTACTTTAACAGCTTTTTGTTATTTATCAGTTTTCACTAAAAATGTTAAATATTATCCCTTAGAGTCACACAGTCTCCATGAAAACACCTAAGCCTGCAGCTGCCAAATGCATAGATTATTAAGGGGTTGAGTCCACTCACTAAGGGTGGACCCAACCTCTTAATGCATGCATCCATTACTCCCCACAAAGGTAAAATAGCATGGAGGGTCTTAGTTTCTTATGTCAACACACTACTCAGCAGTTGAGGTAACATGGAAGGAGACATGGAAGGTATCAACCAGTAGTAAGATACATACCCCTGGAGCCAGGAAGGAGCAGGATGCTTCCTATATAAGACTTGTGGCAAATACACAATGTGGCTCTTAGCAGTCACACCCTCACTGGAGGATTGTTAGTCATAGCTGCAGTGGGATTTTTGCCTCAAAGTAATTGCACTACTGCAAAGCCCTAGTGACTTGCCCTGGTGTAGCTTACTTTGGTTTCCAATTGGTGAAAAATCCCACAATGTAGAAGAGAAATTTGTCTCTCCAAAAGGACTAATTGGTTCAACGTACTTACTACACTTTACAAATAGCAGTACCAAAGCACACATCTGGACTTTTAGTGCATAGTGCTCATACAGGACATTACAAACATAAGAACGGCCCAGTATCCTGTCTTCCGACAGGAACCAACGCCAGGTGCTGTAAATTCTCATCCTGGCTTGCCATACAGTAGCACCTGGTGTAGACCAGCTCTTCTTTCACTGATGTAAATAGGAATACTACCATCCATAATAAACTTGATATGAAAAAGATAGATTTGATCAAATAAAAGTTAAATAAGATTAGACAGATAAAACAGAGCAGGATACAGTTTCATTGCGCCTAATCACAAAGCAATGTGTTGCTACTTACTATAAATTAGAATCTGGCCCATACTGCAACAGGGCCTGGATTTTATAGTCATGTATGTTGCACATTTCCCTGTGCCACATATTTCAGGGGAGCTGACTACAGATGGTATTTATGTATTGTGACAAAGCTCCAAGTCTGTACTTGTGGGTCCTGCGCTTCCTAGCAGATTTAGGGGCCTCAGAAACTCATCTAGGCCCCAGAGTGACTCCCTTTCTCAGTATAATTGGCAAGAGTCACCGCCTAGTGAGTTGCCTTCATCACAGGCCAGTATGGAAGATGGAAAAGGGGGGAGCGCGGGCCCGCCCTCTACTCTGGACTCCAGCCCAGGGACCCTAATAGTATCAGCTAAGATGGCTGACCTTTTAGGCACAAAACACAATACAATTCCTTGGGCTACTTCCCCACAGCAGTCTTCACTTCTTCAAACTCCACTTCACCCTTACCTCAGGGCCTCCTTCCTTCTGTATGATATGTTGTCCAACACTCAGTCTCACCAACAGCATAACTTCCTTCCACAGCTCCTGACACCCACAGCCCACCTTACTAACTGGGAGGTTTTTATCTGGTTTCAGCCAGTCCCTGATTGGCTTCAGGTGTCCCAATTAGACTAACTGTTTCTACTCCTTTCTCGAAGGGTCTTAATTGGCCCCAGGTGTCTTGATTGGCCTGGAGTAGCCTTTGTTTGGCTATCCAGGGAACAGGGACCTGCACATCCTGAGACTAATATACTTGCCTTCCAGCACTCTCTTATATCCTTTTGGTCTGACTCTGTCACATATCCCTTCCCCCTCCTCAACACCAAGGGGTTGGACAACTTGGGTCGACTTACAGTGCACCCGTGATAAGCCATCTGCGTTGCCCTGGTGACTTCTGGCTCTGTGTTGTATGCGGAACTGAAAGGGTTGAAGGGATAAGAACCATCTAGTCACTCTCGCATTTTTCTCCTTGTTCCGCTGCATCCACTGAAGAGGGACACGGTCAGTCACGAGGGTAAACTGCCTACCTAGCAAGTAATATCACAGTGTTTCCATGGCCCACTTAACGGCAAGGCATTCCCTCTCGACCACAGCATACTTCTGTTCCCTTGGGAGAAGTTTTCTACTGAGACAGAGGATTGGATGTTCTTCTTCCCCGACCATCTGGGATAGGACAGCCCCTAGTCCAACTTCAGATGTGTCTGTCTGCAAGATGAACTCCTTAGTGAAGTCTGGAGTTATAAGTACAGGGTCACTGCAAAGGGCTGTCCTTAGATCTGTAAATGCCCTCTCTGCTGTGTCTGTCCATCACACCATCTCAGGTCCCCGAGCTTTTAAGAGATCAGTCAGGGCACTTGCCCTGGTGGCAAAATGGGGAATAAAGCGTCGATAGTACCTCACTACCCCAAAAATGCCCGGACTTGTTTCTTGTGAACCGGTCGAGGCCAGTTTTGGATGGCCTCTAGTTTATTGAGTTGGGGTTTCACTACACCTTGTCTCACAATGTAGCCCAGATACTTAGCCTCCGTTAATTCTATGGCACACTTTGCGGGGTTTGCGGTAAGGCCAGCATGCCTTAGGGTATCTAGGACAGCTTCAACCTTTTCCAGGTGGGTTTCCCAGTCTGCGGTATGAATAACCACATCATCCAGGTAGGCAGCTGCATAACTGGCATGGGGGCTCAATAGCTTATCCATAAGACGCTGAAAGGTAGCTGGGGCCCCATGTAGACCGAATGGAAGGACTGTATATTGAAACAGTCCCTCTGGGGTGGATAAAGCGGTCTTCTCCTTTGCGTCTTCAGCAACGGGGATCTGCCAGTACCCTTTAGTTAAGTCTAGAGTGGTCAGGAACCGGGCATTTCCCAGTCGGTCCACTAACTCATCTATTCGGGGTATGCATCGAACTGGGACACCTCATTTACTCCTGGCCAGAAGAATCTGCGCAAGATTCGCGCTTGGGTCTTTTCTACCCCCAAGTGTCCCCCAAAGAGGTGACTGTGGGCGAGACTTAGTATTGCCCTCTGATGTTTTTGGGGTACCAGGAGCTGGTTTACTACCTCTTCCTGTATTTGAACCACCCTGTACAGGAGGTTCTTCTTGATCATGAAATAGGGCGCAGGCCCTCGGGCCTTACCCTCCACAGGCTCCCCATCTATTTCAGCCACCTCTCTTCTGAAATTATCATATCTGGGATCTTCTGCCTGGTCTCGCCCAAAAGTCTCTCTTCCAGGACCTATCGACCCAAACTCTGAGGAACTGGTCTCTGCCTCCTCGGTCACTTCGGTGACATTAGGGTTGGGACTGGATTCTGCTTCCTCCTCCTCCTCTCTGGGGGTCTCTTTCTCAGTTCCCTGTGCCCTTCAGCCTACCAAGGCCATGTTCTGACTCTGAAGCAGAATCCGAGTGCCCAAAGCCTTCGCTGCCCTTCTTTCTTTCTTGGTTTTCCTGCCCTTCCCAGGGGCGGAGAACAATTCGGGAGATATTTCAGCAAAGAAAGGAGGGTGATTTTCTATTAGGGATGACTCCTTAACTTCGGAGTCTTCTCCTCTGTCCCCTCCCTCTGGTGGGAGCAAATTTCCAAATCCTGGGAAATCCCTTCCAATGAGCACTGGGTATGGGAGTTTTGGGACCACTCCTGCTTTTACCCCAGTGATGGTTCCCTGGATTTCAATCCTTACTGGGATGACAGGATAATAGCTAACAGTCCCATGTACACAGGTTACTCCCGTACGCTTAGCTTGTATTAACTGGCTGCGTTTCACTAGTTTCCCTGAAATCAAGGTGACAGCACTACCTGAGTCAATGAGTGCCATAGTTTCTACCCCATTCAGTTTCACTGGTTTTGTATATTGGTGTGGGGTGATTGCAACCCCGACTAGATTGATTAGGGTGCATGGGTCTGCCCAATCCTCAGGGTTACACTGCAGGGGCTCCTCAATGTTGGGACATTGTGCCGCTAGGTGTCCCCATTCTCCACATGCATAACATCTATAAGAGGCTTTAGAGGCTCCTTTGTCTCTTGGTTTAGGGGTCTTTACCCCATGGTTCCCTCCATTCTGGGTTCCCGGCTGTTCTGTGGCCACTACCTTCTTCCACGTGGGGCTCCCCGGATGCTTGGTTATCTGGCCTTCCGGAGTCGGGCCCAGATACTTCTTTTGGGAGAGAGCTTCTCTGGGTAGTTGGGACAGCTCTCGGGCTGCAATCCATCTCTCTACCAATGCGATCACGCCGTCGTAGGTGGCAGGGTCATTCTGGCCCACCCATGCACGAAGATCTGGAGGCAATCCCCTCATATAGTGGTCTATGACCAAAGTTTCCAACATTTCCTCCGGGCTGCAAACCTCCGGTCGTAACCACTTCTGTGCAAGGTGGATAAGGTCGAATAATTGGGACCTCAGAGGCTTACCCTCCTTGTACTTCCACTCATGGTATCTCTGTGCCTGTACTGCTGTTGTTACCCCTGATCGTGCCAGGATCTCTGCTTTCAGCTGAGGGTAGTCCATGGCAGCTTCAGCAGGCATGTCATGATAAGCTTTTTGTGCTTCTCCACATAAGAAGGGAGCGAGGCCAGGGGCCTCTCACAAGGCAGCCCTCTCAAAGGAGAGGAGATAAGCCTCTATGTCGTCATTAGCTGTCATCTTTGGCAGACAACCAGCAGCCCTCCATACTCGCGACCCCTCAGAACTTTGGTTTTTGGTGGTGAGGACTTTCAGTTGTTCTACCACGTCCCGCAAGAGGGCTCGATCCTGACAGGCCTGCTCCATCAATAATTGGTTAGTCTCTTGTTGTACCCGCAGGGACTCCTGTTGTGCCATAGCCTGGGCTCGGGTGGCCTCCTGCTGGGCTGCAGTGGCTTGCAACAGTGCTTTTATTACGTCCTCCATTGTGGTGAGAACACCCCACACCCGGTGCACTTTATTTGTTTATTTGTTTTTCTGTTTTTAAACCTCTCCTTTTCTTCTGCCACGCAGTGAACAGTAAGTCAGAAACTCCAACTCCTGACACCAGTTGTGACAAAGCTCCAAGTCTGTACCTGTGGGTCCTGCACTTCCTGGCAGATTTAGGGGCCTCAGAAACTCATCTAGGCTTCAGAGTGACCTCCCTTTCTCAGTATAATTGGCAAGAGTCACCACCTAGTGAGTTACCTTCATCATAGGCCAGTATGGAAGATGGAAAAGGGGGGAGCGCGGGCCCGCCCTCTACTCCGGACTCCAGCCCAGGGACCCTAATAGTATCAGCTAAGATGGCTGACCTTTTAGGCACAAAACACAATACAATTCCCTGGGCTACTTCCCCACAGCAGTCTCCGCTTCTTCAAACTCCACTTCACCCTTACCTCAGGGCCTCCTTCCTTCTGTATGATATGTTGTCCAACACTCAGTCTCACCAACAGCATAACTTCCTTCCACAGCTCCTGACACCCACAGCCCACCTGACTAACTGGGAGGTTTTTATCTGGTTTCAGCCAGTCCCTGATTGGCTTCAGGTGTCCCAATTAGACTAACTGTTTCTACTCCTTTCTAGAAGGTTCTTAATTGGCCCCAGGTGTCTTGATTGGCCTGGAGTAGCCTTTGTTTGGCTATCCAGGGAACAGGGACCTGCACATCCTGAGACTAATATACTTGCCTTCCAGCACTCTCCTATATCCTTCTGGTCTGACTCCGTCACAGTATTTTGCAGTAGAGTGCTTCACTACATCTCCAATATAATTTTCACAGTTTTTTAATCTCTTCAATGAGTGTTTTTATCCAGGCTCAGCACTCCTAATTCTGTTTTCCTGAGTGGATGGTGTGGTATGATGAATATAACTGGAGTAAGATGGTCAGATTTAAGGAGGGACTTAGTTTTGTGTGACATCAGGGGTACAAGCTTCTATAAAAACTAGCACAGGCCTCTCACCATGTAACGTTGGCCTCTATGCACACTCAATAAAGAGCTCTTTCCTACAACTCTTCCTGACTGCCACATGACTTATTGCTAACTAAACAGATGGCCTCATACACAGTAACTTGAAGTCCTCATTTTTGCACGTTCTAGATCTTTTTATTATGGTGGTCATTACCTGCATCCAGAAACTTAGAGTTTAACCACCTGCTTTCCTTATACTACCACAAATAGGAATTTTATTGGTTTTGCTGCAAACTTTAAGAAATTGTCAAAATACTGGTCAGACTGGCAAACTGACAGCAATGTTAGCAAACTACATAGGAACATATTTGAATTACAAAATGATCATGAAAAATTTAGCAAAATGCAAAGTCTTCCTTGTGGAAGCTCTCCAAATCAAGCGAAGAACATAGTGCATGCAGCCCTATTAATAAAACCAAACACCTGAAGTAGCAGTTGGCATATTAGCTGTTATTCAGGTACCAGTGAAGGGACCCTATGGGAAAAAAAAAAGACTGAGATGTAAACTAAAACATTTATAACAGGTGCTTAATCATAAAATCTGCTTAATCGGGACATTTCCCAGGGAACCAAATTAAGCCTAATGATACTTAATGGTAAGGAATGCTGCTTAATTGGGGAAGTAATTCCACTTAACTAGGAATCCTGTAGATGAGTAAACAATGCTCAAACAAGAATACTGTATCTGGCCTTCACGACGTTCTGATATGGATGGTGCTTCACTCTTCCCTCCAAAGGCCTCCATCAGTGCAGGATCAGTAAAGCAAAACTGTCTCCATGCTCCCTTCTAGGCCTTTTCAAACATTGTAAGTTTAAACAATAACTCTTTCAGGGCTCATAGTATCACAACATTTCTTAGGGACAGTGATGCTGCATTTAGTAGTGATCTGCCTTTCAGCTAGATATGAAGAAAAAAAAATCACTTGACTCCTGTCCTAGACCTAGTTTGAACTACAGCTTTTTAATAAGCCACTACCTTTAATGGGGGTGAAGTAAATACATTTGAAAACTATTGTTAACTATTCCAGCTGCAAAAAGGCATCTTGTGTTACTTGGGAATATCACTTCAGCAAGATGAAAGGACACCCACTTTGTTGTTGAAGAAACAGCAGTAAAACACTAGCTTAAAAATTAACAAAATTAGCAAAGAGCAGCAGTGGGTAAGGCCTACATGTAAGAGGTGGCTATTTATTGCCCAGTATTTTGTTCTGATCTACTGTATGCCAATAGTAATATAGTATTTTCTATGACTATTCCATTATACTCAATATCACTCAACTTTTTAGACTCCATCAGAGGCCTTAAGGAACCCAACTGCTAAAGGAAGTCAGGCCATTGAAAAGCTATGCTTGTGGTGTTGTTTTCTGAAGAATGGGTTAATATTATAACATAGCAGTGGTTAAGTTCTCAAAACATTTCACAACTGAAACATTTGAACAAAACAAAATGTCTGCAGAAAGTTTTGGTTTGGTTGAAAAGCCACTTTTCGTCAAAAAAATTTTAAACAAAAAGTTTTGACCAGCTCTTAACAGGTCTGGTACGACTTCTTTTCACTGCCCCTTAAGGTGGAGGCCAGCAGTAGCACTCTGTGTGATTATGGAGGGTTCTACATATGTGCATACTTCTCCTCTGAACAAATGTGCTTTTTTTTTTTAGTCCCAGAGCGACATACAATATGTGTTATCTTGGTTCAGATCTTTAAAGCGAAGAGCTCCACACTTAGAAAGCAGACTCAGAGGATAAAATATTATCCAATAAAAGTTTTAAGCACTGAAGTCAAATTTTAGCACTTAGGACTTTGTATTCTCAAGCATTTATGAACTGTAAATATATTTGAAGTAGCTACTGTTAGATCATGGGCTACCAATATGAAAACAGCAATTTAAGAATGAAAATAATTCTTAATCTTCATTATGGAGCTGCCTTTAGGAACTCCAAAGTTAAGATGCAGCAGATTCCCATTTAATGACTCACTTACAATGTTGTTCTCCTTCATCCTAATGGTTTTGCATTTAGCAAACTTACTTTTAGGACAATGACCATTTTAGCAACATTTGCAAGAAATTTCTCAGGGATTTTTGGAAACAAGGAACCAAACTATAACCTATATAGTTTTAAATCTTTGTTGAAATCCTGGCCTAACTGAAATCAGTGGGAGTTTAGCCATTAACTTCAGTAAGGCCAGGATTTTACCCTTTTCACATGTATATATACATACATTTCAAATTTGAAAGTGACCGCATAATAGAGTTTTAAAAGAGCTTCTGTATGGAAAGCTTAACTTTTCAAACACTTGCTTCTCAGTTCTGTCACTCATAATACGTAACAGCCTGTCACGTCATTATCTTCACTTTAAAGCTGGGGAAACTGAGGCAAAGGAAGGCAAAGTGATTTGCCCAAGGTCACATGGCAGGTGCTATCAATCTATTGCTAATAAATTTTAGTGCACTGAATGTGTTTCAGCTGAAGTATTTATACTGTAAACAATAAAGTTATCGGCTCTTTAATCTGCTACTGATTGTTCTTTATCTGATCCCTTATGCACAATCTAACTACAGAGAAGTAAACATATGCAGGGAAAGACTTCAACAGAAAATTTTCTGCACTGATTTTACACTTGAATATTACAGATTCTTCACAGGGCTTATCATAAAATATTCACAAAACTAGAAGAATATCAGTAGTACTAAATTATTCACAGACAGGCATTAAGTAGAAGTAATAGATTCCCCCCCCACCTTCAGAGCACCGTGATAAGTATAAAGAAAAGTATTTCAATTTTAAAGTGAAGACTCATCCCATATGTGAAACCATCTTTTATCCGGATTATGAACAGCAATCTGCATCTCCTTAAGAGCCTCAGCGGAAATCAGAAAGTTGCAACCAAACATCCCTAGAGGGAGGAACATTATCAATAGAGTGAATAATTCCAGCTGAAAATTTTCAGCTGGTTCCCACTGGCTGGTGATTGCTGTACACTTTGGAACAAAGAAGTGGGCTTGTGAGTCTGCTAGTCTTCTAGAGCTACTGCCTACCAATTAGACCCAGCAAGTTACTAGAAGCCAATTGAAATTAGCTGAATGATTCCAGTGGAGTCTACTTCAATTTCCACTATGCAAGATATGAAAATGCAGTGGCTTTAAATAAATAAAATCATAATTGTGATGAAGGTGTAATGTCAAAAACAAAGTTTTGGTGAGGAGATTAATGACAACAAAACGGTGATTAGAAAGAGTAAAGACTGTTTAGTGTTAGAAACTGGAATTGCAATAAATAAAATCCAAGGAGTCTAAAAATGCTCTTCCCTTGAAACCGTGGTGTAAGACAGTGTTGAAGACATACCTAGGGATGGAAAGGGTGAGTGAGTGATTGTGATGTGAACTGAGCAATCTGCACAGTGGTTATTCGGGGCTGAGCAGGAGTTAATTGGCACCTGTGGAAACACACTACTGTAATTTATGCGTGGATCTGAGCCAGCACTTGATCCAGCACAGAATTTGGGAGCCACTTCCTTCTGCTGTGTTACCTCTACTGAAAGATACAGCTCAGCATCTAGGCTACTGCACTTAGTTCTTCTTTCACTTACCCAGCTTACCCAAGTGTAGATCAGGAGCAAGTCCACTGAAGTCAAAGGACATACACCAATCTAAAAATCAGTGTGAGCAGAGAATCAAGCCTACTGCTTCTTGTTCCAAACAGCAGGAATCCTTCATGTCACCTGAGTTGTTCTTCTCAATCACTTACTACAAAAGTTCTCACTTAATGCCCTTTATAATGAGACCTAATCACCCTCATCTATATCTGAATTTGCTCTCAATGCTGATCCCAGATCTGTTTCAGCATTGACTGCAGCTTTTAAGGGCCAGATCCTGTATCAACTCAAGCAGTATACAGGTGCTGGAAAGCTGTGCTAACAGAACCGAAGACTCCTACATGACTAGCAGTCATGAGATCTAGGTTCTGTTCCCTGCCTATGCCACAGATTTTCCTGTGTGATGTTCAACAAGTCACCGTGCCTATAAGTAAAGTGACAATAAGAGCACTTACTGTACCTATCACAAGGTTTGTGTGAGCAAGAAATGATTTAAGGTTTATAAAACATTCTGAGATGCTCAAATGTTCAATATTAGTAATAGTATGCAAAATCAGTTAAAACTATTGATCTCAATTAAGATATTATGAACATTTTGTAACATCTTTCCACAATAATTTTTCTGTTAAATGCGAGACACGAGCCACATTCTAGGAATAGACTTAATACTAAATAAAAACAAATCAAAGCTCAATCAAACCTACTTCATGAATATCCAAAGGAATAATAAAACCAGAAGGTACCTCTAATTCCACCCTCCCAGCCTGACCCACTTCAGTTACCACTGAATTTTCAATTAAGAGTGCTACAAACTGTCGTCTTAGGAAACATTGTGTCTCATTGGCAAAACCTAACATTATTATTACTCAGAAATGTCAACACAAAACATTTTCATTTCTTGTTGACAGGAGTGTTCCATCCCGCAGCAAGGTATGACACTATTCAGGCTAGACAGTTTTAAATAGATTTGGATCATTTAAATATCTTTTTCAGGCAATCACTACTTATGCTTCAGAAAATACAATAGCATCCAACATCTAATTATTGTTGGATCATTTTACATCCTATATCTCAGAACATGAAAATGAACTTCCATTTGTCTCTCTTCAGAAACTGAATGGTGTAATGTTAGGATAAATCACATTGCACTAAAGTTAACAACAATCAGGTGCAGGGTATTATTATGCTAATTCATGATACACAATTGCACCCTTCTAGTGTGATGAACTATCTTACTAATAATGACTGTATGATAACAGATCTACTAACAGATACTGCATGAGTTTGGGTTTATCAGTTACTCCATACTTAGTGACTTGTTTTAATCAACTAAAATATTATTTTATTTCACACTCTCTCATATGCTCCCTTCTTGCTTTTCACAGGGTGCTATACACAGGGCTTCTTCACTGAGTAATGCTCCCTGGGGTGGGTGAGCTGTAGGAGCCCATATAATAGAAAAGGGGCACCTCAGACAGGCCAAGAGTTGCATGGTGGTCAAGCTTGCATGGAGGTGCCTGAGATGGGACAAGAGGGAGTCAGGCTGGAAGTGTGTGGAGGGAGCGCCTGAAGAGATGATGAAGATGGTCTGTGTGGTGGTGACCTAAGAGGAGAAAAGGAGAGTCAGGCTGATAGAAAAGGGGCAGTGGGCACCACCTGGTTTTATTGCCTCATGTAGGTCATTTGGGTCCTGACTAGGGTTTTTGCACAAATCTACCTCCCCACCCCATGACATGGGTAGTAGGATGTGTCAAACTTCAGTGAGTGGCATTGCAACTAGGGTTGCAAGGTGTCCAGTTTTCGAGCGGAAAGCCTGGTCAAAAAGGGACCCTGGCAGGTCCGGCCAGCACTGCTGGCCAAGCCATTAAAAGTCTGATCAGCCACGGAGCAGGGCTAAGGCAGGTTTTCTGCTGCCCTGGCTTCACATGGCTCCCAGATGTGGCTGGCATGTCCAGCTCTGAGGCACAGGGATGGCCAGAGAGGATCCACGCACTGCCCCTGCCCTGAGCACCGGCCCCACAGCTCCCATTTGCCAGGAACCCTCTGGCCTCCCCTGTGCCTAAAGGTCAGAGGCATATGTCACAACTTCCAGAGCTCAAACACCATCCCACAGCCCTGAGCCCATTCATGCACCCAAATTCCCTACTGGTACCCACACTCCACATGCCCTTCCACACCCCAGCTCAGAACCCCCTCCCAGACCCAAACTCCCTCCCATAGGCTGCACCCCTCCTGCACTCTGAACCCCTTCACCTCCATTCAGAACGCATCCTGCATGCCAAACTCCTCCTCCCCAGCCCCACCCCAGAGCCCACACCCCCAACCAGAGCCTCTACCTCCCCCCTGCACCCAAACGCTCTGCCCCAGCCCAGAGACTCCTCCCACACCCTGAACCCCTCATTTATGTCTCCACCCAGAGCCCGCATCCCCAGTTGGAGCCCTCACCCCCTCCAGCACCCAAACTCCTCAGCCCCACCCACAAGCCTGGAGCCCCCTCCTAGACCCCAAACCCCTCATCCCCAGCCCCACCTCAGAGCCTGCACATTGAGCTGGAGCCACCATCATCTTGGGGTACTTCTCTTTCTAGGAATACTTTTCAGGCTTCTTTTTCTGGTAAGTTCTCCTCTCAGGAACTTCTTAACTCTAGGAATCTCCACAAATGAGCCCTAGTAAAACTTTAATGGGCTCCTTAGCTAATTAGTTTCCAATCAGCAACTTAAGGATTTAATTACTTCCATGTGGGTCTGAGTTGGCTCATTCTCCCTTATGGGAGCCAGTAGCCCGGTCCCTGACTCCAATGGAAGGACCAGCTGCTGGTGACAAGGTGTTATTGCATTTCTTGCTCTGGTAAAAGCTGTAACATGTCAGGATAATAACCATGGCTCTGCTTTTTCCCTTAATCTTTTCTTCTCATATATGTCCCACTGCAAAGTCTTAGAGTGGGAGAAAGTGAGAGCTCTTTAATAAAAGCAATGCAGGTAGCAACTGGGCAGCAATGGAGAAGAACTGCCTCAAAAGCTCAGGTATGACCAGAAAAATGAGCGAGAAATCAGAGCTTGCTCTCATCACCATGGCTCAACTCTCTTCTGCCAAGACTGTATCTAAGGCTGAGAGTAACACAGCAGCATTCTTGAGTCTGAGCCTGCAAGATGCTGAGCTTCAGTGAGGCTCTATTAATAAAATACACCAATTAACTGCACTGTTCAGACACAGAAGATTCTCTCTGCTTTGTTTACACATTACAGGCAACAAGCAATGTATGGCTGAGCTTCCCTGGGAGCTGGAGGTGCTTAACTGGGTATTTTGCGGAAGTTGAAGCATTGTGAGTATTAACTGCAAAGTCTGGCAAACCCATATGCAATCTCATGCTCTGAGCATGAGGTCCCTGGGGCACTAGGTCCTTCTGGATTAGCGATAGATATAATCAAATGATGATTGCCTCATGGTGCCAAACTCACAGTGTTTGGTTCCAGTGCAGGATATATGGATTTGGCTGGCAAAGATGGGCATGAATTTCAGAGTAAAACATCTGCCCAGGCCATATTTTTTATAATTTTTTTCGTGGGCAGAAAGGCAAGAGTTGAGGAGTGGGGTGAGAAATGAGATTATAGGCCTATCAGACGTGAACAAAGCAAGAGCTTCTATATTCAAGTGTTATGAAATGTTTGCTACAAAATATGATGAAACTATACAAAATTTGTCTGGTTTCATGGGTTTTGGTATAAGTATGAAACTCATAAGGTTTGTGAAAATGTTAAAGTTAATGAAAAACACTTAAACCAAAATAAAATTATGTTTTTGCATCTCATCCAACCAAATACCAAAGCCTTGCACAGTTTCCTTGTCAAAACTCCAAATTGCATTCCATTTTACACTTTTCTTCAACCCAAATCTGTAGGAGCAATTTAACAAAGATTGCAAACATTTCCTTCAATTTCAACAACCTCCACAAATCAAACCCACAGAGCTTTCCACAGCTCTGTTCTGCTAGTACAGTCCTGGCCATAACTGGTGCTCTTTTTATCCTAAAACACATATAAATTCATATGAAACAACAAAAAGATATTCAGGGTTTTTTGGTGTTATTTTACAAAAAAAAACAAAAACATTTTGGTTTTCCAGTGTCAGCAAACAGCTTTAAAGGAAATTTGCATTCATTATCTAACCACAAGGCCAGACAACATTTGTAGAAAGCATCCAGGGTTGACTAACCTTTCCCATACGTCTCCATTCATATATATCTTCTACAACCCTCACCCTACAAACATTCCACTAGAAAAATGTATCTGTCAGGTCTTAAGATCTCTGCAATATTTCTAATTAGCATATA
This sequence comes from Dermatemys mawii, assembly GCA_007922305.1. Taxonomy (NCBI): domain Eukaryota; kingdom Metazoa; phylum Chordata; order Testudines; family Dermatemydidae; genus Dermatemys; species Dermatemys mawii. The sequence continues at coordinate 18,738,566 of ML677363.1, forward strand.
ATTTTCCTAGTCCACCCCCAATCAATAATACTTACCTTTCTGTTTATAGCATTTGATAGCTCTTAATCCATCCTACAGTATCTCATTCAACCTGCTGTTCTGGAGGTGTCCTGATTTTAGAGCTTGTCATCCCTGAACATATTCCAGATAATTGTTTGATTCTCTTCCTAAATCCACTAGCAATTTTGGAAACATGCATTACAAATAAAATTATAAAGTTCCTTTAGCTTCAAAAGTGCTGTTACTAATTATTACCATGGAAAATATTATTTAGTGACTTAGGGCCTGATCCTGTTTCTATTGAAATGAACTGCAAGACTCGCATTGCCTTCAATGGGAACAGGATTGAGCATTTACTTTCCAAAAGGCTTAGTACATCATTAGAAGAGTTTGATTGGACTTTACAGTATAAATTCTGCTTAATTCAGCCATCCTGTGAGTGATCATCAAATTCAAATGCTCAATAATGATGGGAAAAAACCCAACCAGACAAAGTTTGTAGTTATTTTATTTTTTCTGCATTTTGCAGCATGCATCAGCAGTTACAAATGTTGGGGAAAGCCTTAGGAAAAAAAACATTATGAACTTTGAGGTGCAGCTTGGTCCTGTGCAAAATTTCCAGAAAACTTCGCAAAACATTAACCATATCTGTAAAAATGCTACAATCCCCCTGACTAAATAAATAGGAAAAAAAAACTTTACTGTCAATCCATATATTTTTATTTGAATTTTGTGGCATGTCACTTTAAACCCTGATCCTGGAAACAGTTATTCACGTTTGCTTGATTTTATGCACAAGTAGTTCCACTGACTTCAATGTGTAAAAGTAAGTGTATGTATAATTATTTGCAGGAACAGGAGCTTCAACTGTAAACTCCTTCAGGCAGGGACTGCCAGTTTAATTATACATCACTGAGAAAACATTAGTGATAACACATAATTATCTTGATAATTTTATGCTGAATATATCACATGCACCAAAATAGAGTAGTTAACTGAACTATTGTTCACAAAGTTACTTAAGTAAATTTCTTTGGGATAAGCAAGTATGATCCATTTACTTTATTAGTCTGATTCATCCGGTCTGAACCAGGTCCATTGACTAACATAAAACTTCACATTTAAAAGATTCTGTTGAAAATTGTTTGACCATCTTTACTACATTGACAATCCAAAAATCATTTACAACAATGCCCGATTTTTCTCGAGGAATTTGGTCATAAAACCAAGACTATTCCTCAGGCATCATGTATTAAATCCATCTGATTAAAATACTTCTGTCCCAGGACCTTTGAAAGCACAATGACGTTGTCCCAAATTTCAGGACTGGGAAGGAATACAATACCTTTATTCATTATTCCATAAATGGTGTGTCCATGTACATGTATCCTTCCGTATGTTGCCTCATGCTCCCACATTGGAATCTTGTCACAAAAGCATTCCTGAATACAGAGGAAAAGACCATATTAGAGTCCTAAATTAGCTTCTGCCCAAATGAACACAACCTTTATCTCAAACTTATCATTAAGAATAGAAAGATTTTAGGGCTTTGTTACTGAATTTTTAGGATAAACAGTTAGTACAATTAATAGCAGTACAGCCTCTTTGGTAATATCAGAAATGTTTAGTTGATGTCCCATAAATCCTGTTAACAGCAATTCTCATGCTAAGGCCCTGATTGAGGAAATCATTGATTTCTGATTCAGGAAGCATTTTTCACATACAATCTCTAAAATCTCAATCTCTAAAACCCAATTTGTAGAGCTCAACTGATCCTTTTGACCAGTGGGAACTGTGGACACTCAGCATTTTTCAGCAGGCTTTCTACGCCTCACAAGATTGGACTCGTGGTAGGCTGCGATAATTGGAAATAAAATAGAAAGGTAATTTATGGTAATTTAATTGAACATTGATAAAATGTTCTAATCCAGATGAAGATTTTAAAGTCTCCCAGATAGTCCTTAATGGCTGATACAAATAAACACCTCTCCCCCCTCATTGGACAGATACAGGAAGTTAACAAATACGTTTTCCATTTCTCAAGATTTGGTGATAGTCTTTCCTCAATGTACAGTTAGCAAAGCTGTTGCTTATTTTAATCCCAGACACCTGATAGGTTCAAAATTTGGCCCTGTTAACTCCTTCTTTTCCTGGTGATTTTAAGAAATGCTAATATGTCTGTCTTCAAAAGTGATTGCTTTAAATTCATTGCTTCTCCACTCAGCTTGGTCAAAAATATATTAAATTCATCCTCACAAAATGAATGTTAAATGTATATATATCACCATGCTTAGGACTCAAGCTTAATCACTAGGCCTCGCTTCCACAGCCTTTCTTTTGCTAAACCATTTTTCTCCTCTCAGAGCATATCAGGCCATAAGCTACTACACTGGAAGACAGTGGAATGCCTCAGAATGAAAATGGAAACTTAATTTCTGTATTTCCCTGGTGCACTGTGGGTGTTAGTTCAGTGTCCATAAAATCATTTTCCTGTGCCATTATCCATCCATGTACTGACTATTTCTTGATGGCTGAATTAGTGGTGTTCAGAGGAGTGCACAAAGGAGTGTCTTAATACACATTTCAAAGAGTATCATTAGTTGAGTCAGACCACCTTTCCTCCTCTTCACCACCACTCCCTCTTCCTTGGATCAGTGAACCATTATATACTTATAATAATATTATGATACGTTTATAAGAAATTTCCCTCCTCTCTCCAGTATTATGGGGTGATCTCATCAGTTGATGGGATGATACCAAATACTCTAGCTGGCAGGTGAGTAGTTCATGTATCAATGGACAATGCTGTCAAGTAGGTGATTCCCCACTCTGAGCACTGGACTGGGACATCATTGAGGATGACAATCACCACTGCGCAGAGGGCTCAGACAAGCACTATGTTAGGGATATAAGTGATGCAAGACCATCACTGGCATTGCTAGAGGTGGCACGACCCAGCACATGTGACTTTATAACTGATAGACAGAGCTTTTCCCAGCTCTGCAATGTGACCTGGGGCAGGAAATTTCATCTCTCTATAATTATCTTTCCCACTGTAAAATGGGGAAATTAATGCCCAACTTTGTAAAGTGAGACATGAGAGGATTGTTATTATAATGAACCAATGTATCAATGAATAAATGAGGTTGAAGAAGTTAGTTACAAAGAAAAGCCCTCAGATTACACATTAGGGTACTGGGATCCAATCTTACGAGATGCTTAATGCCCTCAAACCAGCCTTCCCACCCCATCCCCGTTCAGTGGGAACTATGGACACTCAGCATTTTTCAGCAGGCTTTCTATACCTCACAGGATTGGACCCTTGGTAGGCTGGGATAATTGGAAATAAAATAGAAAGGTAATTTATGGCAATTTAATTGAACATTGATAAAATATTATTTGCAAGTTTTCCTGAGTGTGGCAGTGACAGCGGTCCTTTAAAATAAACTCCAGAAAAGTGTAATTACTTTCTAGATGTCAGTATAAAGAATAATACTGAACAATTTACAGTGATTACAAAATTCTCCATAAATATGGGTAGCACTATTCCATGACAATAATTAGTGTACAATTTCCCTCAATAGTATAATGATTAATATTAACTTCTGCATCATTTTTGTTCAAGAGAATTAAAAAAAAACAAAACCCCAACATGAGAGAATTGTCGTCCTCTTTGAGACACAAAACCAAAACAAGCAGCAAATTCTACTTTGTTTTGCTGCTACTGTCACCCAAAAAATAAGTGATGCAAATGGTGCTTTACTGGTTTTAAAAGTAAAGCCAGAAATTATGTGGAGTTGGGACTCTTGAATAATTCATGAGTTCTGATTGAATGGGATCATTATCTCTGGTCTTACAAGCTAATAAATACTGTCTAATGCCTGGATACTGTTTTGATCTAATAGTGTCAGGGAAAAAACAACTGACTGCTTTTTTTTTTCTTCTTTTTTTGCAAGCTAGAGCCTAAATTAGGGAGGAGTTCCTTGATGAGTTCATTGCAGGAAGACTCTGGAGTTTGTTTTGTTTTTTCCACCGCCATTGACTAGTGTAAAGGCCTTTTAACATAGTCATGAGGTTAAGATGTTGCACAGTGGTATCTATACCCTTGATGTTCATTTTTCATTCTCTTGCAGTTGCCACTACCCTTATTCTTTTCTCCTCTCCCATTCTCTTCCATTGCACAACACATCAAAACCAAAGTATTTTCACATCACAGATGCAGATTATGGCACAGTAAATGATCATCGTTTGCCTGTAAGCAGTCAATGTTAAATTGCATAGTTCTGTGTTTTTCTTTCAGGTCTGATTCTGGATAATCTCTATTCTCTTGAGTTGAATATCTCTATAAACCAAACAAATTGTACGGAACCTGAACTAAGATTATGCTCAGAGAGCTGTGATGGTAAAAAGTGAGTTTGTTAGGGGCACAGAGCCAAACATATTTGTTACGTGTCAAGGGAAAAATATTAAATTAAAATTAGAACTTCATTAGGTTTATTTAAAAATGTTTCTTGCAGGATATTTATAAAACATCACTTGCTTTAATGAGAGGAAATCATTGTGATATTGTAGAAACTTAAAATCAGGTGGGGATTAGTAACTTGGTTTTCATATGATTAAAATAATACACCCCATTTTCCTCCAAAGTAATCTGAGGTCTGTTAGCAACATGAGATCAGATGGAAGTCTGATGACTGAAAGTCTTCCATGAAACTGCTGGCTTGAGTCTATCAAGAATGCACAGGAGGGCAGGGGGAGAGCTGAATTTTTTCAACAGCTAACACAATGCTTTAAATCTGGTAATTTAATTAAGGATTTTTAACAAGAATTATAAGAGTGTGAATCATGTAATAAGAAAGCTTTCTTAATAGTGCTTCAGTAACAGAGGTCTCTGCTTTTTTGTATTTGGCATGGGAGGAAATCTTGCATACCTGGGTTTCAAATGGTAAATGTCTACAAACAGTTGACACATCTTAATCTTACAAATGCCTGGATTTATGATGTTAGTAAAATATTGTTAAAAGCTTAAGCCATTATGATATACATATGCAGCAAATTATTGATAGATTTGCTATTTGAACACAGTCCATAAACAATAAGCAATGAAGACAGATGTGGGTACATTATTTCTAAAAAAACCCTTTTAGCTCTGAAAATCTATTCACTAGAATAACTCTCCAAATATCACCTTTTTGATCTCCACTTTTATGTATATAACTGCAGTGAACATGTTAAAATATCTTTGGTATTCCTGTTGTTAAATAGTAATGTGACCTGTTTTTTCCACATTTTCTGCATATGATGCTAGTCAAAGCAGCCAAAGAGACCTTCGGACATTAGCCATTATCTGTCACAGTCCTGGACCAAAATAACAAATAAGATGCCTGGAGGTGCTGCAGTTTGTACTGTTAGTTTTCCTGCATGGCATATGCCTAGATAGACTTAGGTGAGAGGTGATTGCACAAAACTGTGATTGCAAGATGACTTAGCAGAACCAGTGATGATGTCCTAATGGCCTCCTGCTGAGGGGAACAGGGGTAATTGTTTGTCAAGAGACGGAATACATCTGTAAGAAGGCATCTTCTGCAAACCAAGCAGCCATGTGGAAAAGAAAGTAAGAAGCACAGTGTATTGAGGCTGCTGTAGAAAAATCTCCAATTGAGACTAATAAAAATGAACCAAAATACTAATAAATGACAAGTTGAGAAATATTTGACTTGTGTTCTGTTTTCATCTTGAAAATGCCAGCATTAATCTGTTTAAGATTGTAAAACTGAATCTTCATCAGTGGCTCCTAGTGAAGGTATGAAACATTATACATAGCAATGGGGAAACACAAGCACAGTCCCATACAGGAAAACTGTACATAGCACAATTGGTCTTCTTACACATTGTAACGTCTAACATCATTGTTGAAAGACTAGATGTTAAATCAAACATTTTATTTCTCCAATGTTTAAAGTCTTAAGCCTTTTAGTTGCATTTATTCACTTTTCTAGCACCAGTGTTACATAGGGCCTGATCCAACACCATTCATTTCCACGAGAACTTTGCCATTGACTTCAACTGGTGCAGTACCAGCCCTTAGACAGTGGTGGGAAAACCTGTGGTCTGTGAGCCGCATGCACCCCATCAGGGAGGCTGTGAGACAGTTTGTTTACATTGACCATCCTCAGGTTCAGCCAGCCCATCCACTGCTCCCAGTGGCTGCGGTTCGCCATTCCCAGCCAACAGGAGCTGCAGGAAGTGGTGTGGGCCATAGGGATGTGCTAAAATGTGGTACTGAGAACACAATCCTCCAGTTGAGGCCTAATCAGCACAGAATAGAGAGGAAAATTACTTCTTGTGTCTTGCTTACAACACTCCTGCTAATACAGAATGATGTTTGCTTTCTTTTACAACAGTGTTACACTGTTGACTCATATTTAGCTTGTGAATCACTATGGCCCCCAGAACTGTTTCTGCTGTCCTAGGCAGCCATTTCCCATTTTGTATGTGTGCAATTGATTGTTCCTTCCTAAGTGGAGTACTTTGCATTTGTCCTTATTGAATTTCATCCTATTTACTTTGGAACATTTTTCCAGTTTGTCCAGATCATTTTGAATTTTAATCCTATCCTCCAGAGCACTTGCAACCCCTCTCAGCTTGGTATCATCTGCAAACTTTATAAGTATACTGTCCATGCCATTATCTAAATCATTGATGAAGATATTGAACAGAACCGGACCCAGAACTGATTCCTGAGGGACCCCACTCATTAGGCCCTTCTAGAATGACTGTGAACCACTGATAACTACGCTCTGGGAATGATTTTCCAACCAGTCATGCACGCACCTTATAGTAGCTCCATCTAGGCTGTATTTCTCTAGTTTGTTTAGGAGAAGGTCATGAGAGACAGTATCAAAAGCCTTACTAAAGTCAAGATATACCACATCTACCACTTCCCCCATCCACAAGGCTTGTTACCCTGTCAAAGAAAGCTATCAGGTTAGTTTGATACAATTTGTTCTTGACAAATCCATGCTGTTTCTTATCACCTTATTATCATCTAGGTGTTAGCAAATTGATTTCTTAATTCTTTGCTCCATTTTCTTTTCGGGTACAGAAGTTAAGCTGACTGGTCTGCAATTCCCTGGGTTGTCCTTATTTCCCTTTTTATAGATGGGCCCTATATTTGCCCTCTTCCAGTCTTCTGGAACATCTTCCATCCTCCACGAGTTTTCAAAGATAAAAGATAAATGCTAAGATGTCTCAGTCATGAAAAGTGATTGCTTTTAGTTCATTGCTTCCTGCTCAGCTTGGTCAAAAATATATCAAATTCATCCTCACAAAAGGCATGGTTGCAGATACACAAACAATACAAGACAATAGAATGAAGGCTTCCGTAATCCTTAGGACAAGCTTGTCCCTCCTCCAGTGCTTGGGATAGCTGCTGTTTGCAGATCCCTCTTCCCTGCAACAAGTACTCCTGCAGTGTCCTTACTTAAGAGCTCTCAGATAGGCATATCCCTCTAATATATCTGCTATATTATCCTCTTAACTCCCTTCTGAGTTATCTGGCTCTCTTAAATTCCTCCTCCAGCTGCAGCAGGCTCAGAAGGTGTAGTGGGGCAGGGCCACTTGGACCCAGACTTCTTCTTAACCCCTAAATTTCTACACTGCTATTTAGAGTGCATATCCGAAATAATTTTTTTAGCATAAAATAATTAATTTATAACATTTAGCAAGTTTCATTCTGGCCCAGACAAGCTAAATCATTCAAATTAAACTATCCTGGAAGCCTCTTCATGACCTTGGTAAAAATGCTTTGAAGTGCTGAAAACTAGAAAGCTGGCAATTTTGAGGTTTATTTCCCCAGTCTTGATAAACTAGTACCTCCATGTATCAAATTTCCCTAAAACACCATTTAAAGAAGTCCATTAGGTATTGAAATGTGTATTAAATGTAGTGAGACACACCTATATTATTGTTAATTGCTTAAGATCAGCTACCTGGTACCAACTATATTCAAGACTAGTATTCAGTACCTGAAATTATTGCTTCAAATTAACTTTCTGGGCTTGAAGCAAATTTTGTTTCACTACTATAACATGAAGGGAGTTTGGAAAAGATGCCAGAAAGCAAAAGCGCATAAATGATATGAAAGGAATGATTTTAGACAGTTGTATGAACTCTCGCTCAAATATAGCTTATCCTCACAACCAACAAGCTGACAAATGATTGGTAAATCCATGTTTTGCAGGTGAATTAGTAAAAACACAAACACCTTCCATATTGTACAATAGACCTATATTTTGAAGAAAATGTACATAATGAAAAGCATCTTCTGGTTCTCAATTTGAACTATGCTAGCGTAGGCATTAGCCTGCAATCCTTTAATTCCTACCCTTCCTAGTATCCCTTCACAAGGGGGCATGCCTAGCTCAGGGAGAACCAAAAAAAGCTAGCTCCTAAGGGACCAGAGGAGCTAATGAACTGGGAACTTTGTGAAGGAATTTACAGAGGGACCGCAAGAGGCAGATATATCTAGTAAACATACTCTAAAGTCATACTCCAATAACACTTCCACACTCACCTCCCCACCCACAAGGATAAAAATAATGCAGGCAGAAGTCCAGCAACAGCATCTGGGCTATCCAGTTTATTGCACTGAACACAACATGTATGATTACCTGCCTTGTGATCAGGTGGCACATGGGCATACAGTACAACCAGCTCATGGCCCTCGGACACTTGAGGCCAGAGTGGCTGACCTGGAGGAGCTAAGGGAGGCAGAGAGGTACATACATTAGACTTTCAGAGACTTTCAGAGTGGTCCCACCACCTAGTCTGACAGTCTCTGTACTGTTAAGAAGAATGAAAGTCTCAGGGAAAGAGAATATCAAGCTGGAGCAGAGGGAAACAATCCCATAGTTGATGGCTTTCACTGACAATACCATTCCTGGTGTGAAAGAGCAGGGCCAGAGGGCAATAGGAGAGTGTTAGAGGGAAGCCTTATTCCCTGTAGAGGGAAGCAAGTTTACTAGAAGTCGGTTGGAGCACCTGGAGCCAATTAAGGCACCTGAAGCCAATTAGAGTAACTGAAGCCAGGCGCATGATAAAACCCCCCTGCTTCAATCAGACAGTTTGAAAGGAGTTGGAGCAGAGAGCTGTTTGGAGGAGTTGGAGCAAAGAGCGATTTGGAGGAGTTGGAGCAGAGAGAAGTTTGGAGGAAAGCAGAGGAGAGTTCAAAGAAGTGCTGCGGTGAGCTAAGACGACCCAGACCATAGGTAAAGGGACACCAGGCTTGTGCAGAGAGAGGGCAGGAGGCCCCACAAGCTGAAGGGTAGGAGAGGGTAGTAACCAGGGGAAGGAATAGCTAGTTCAAGTAGTTTACTGTTATCCTCAGGGCCCCTGGGCTGGGACCCAGAGTAGAGAGCAGGTCCAGGTCCCTCTCTCTCCACTCCCCTACTCTAGGATACTAGAGGGGCAGTTAATACCCTGTTCAGGGGCAAGAAATGGTGCCCTGAACCCCCCACAAGAACAGAAAGCGCGGGACCCATCATAATAGTGCAGGCAAATTTGCCACACTGGGGAGGAAACTCCCATTCCTAGGAAACGCCAGGTAATAGTAATGGGGGATTCAATTATTAGAAACAGATAGTTATGTTTGTGATGACCAGGAGAGCCACCTGCTAAATTTCCTGCTGGCATCAAAGACTATGGTTCTCATAGAACATCTAAACAGATTTATGTGTAGTGCTGTGGAGCAGCTGGTGATCATGGTACATGAAGGTACCAATGACGTGGGAAAAAGTAGAAAGCCGAGTTCTGGCTACTAAGTAAGAAATTAAAGTCCGACACTTCCCTGGTTGCATTCTCTGAAATGCTTTGAGTTCCATGAGGTTGGCCAGGAAGACAGGCAGAACTGCAGGGTCTCAATGCCTGGATAAGACAATGGTGTAGGGAGGAGGGTTTTAGCTTTATTATGAACTCAGAAACCTTTTGGGAAAGGAGAAGCCCATACAGAAAGGATGGGTTCCATTTAACCCAACCAGAATCAAACTCCTGGCATGTAAAATTAAAGAAATTGTAGAGGATTTCTAACACTATGTGCTGGAACAAAGCCAATAGGTGCAGAGAAGCACACAGTTTGGGAGGATGAATTTATTTAAGGGGGAACACTATAAGATGATAAAATACAGATAGGAGATAGCGAAGAACAGTCAAACATAAGAGTCCCGTTCGAATATAACACAAGAAGGGAAGCAACTGAATATTGACAAAATGTAAAAGTACTTATATACAAACGCTAGACGTCTAAATACTAACATGGGTGAACTTGAGTGCAGGGCCGGCTCTATCTTTTTTGCCGCCCCAAGCGGCACTGTCAGGGCGGCACCCAGGTGGCTTTCAGTGGCTCACCTGCGGCAGCTCTGCCACTCTCCCCTCTTTGGCAGAAATGCCACAGGCGTGCAACCGAAGAGGCCTGCAGCAGCTCCACCGATGATGGAAGACTGGCAGAGCTGCCTCAGGCATGCCGCCAAAGAGGGAAGAATGGCTTTCAGCGGCACGCCTGTGGCAACTCTGCCAAATAGGGGAAGAGTGGGGGAGCTGCCACAGGCGTGCCACTGAAAGCCGCCTCAATGCCACCCTGACAGCGCCCAGAATGCTGCCCCCTGCCATTTGCCACCCCAGGCACCTGCTTGCTAGGCTGGTGCCTGGAGCCGGCCCTGCTTGAGTGCCTGGCATTAAATAAAGGTATTGAAATAATAGGCATCATGGAAATGTAGTGAAATGAGGATAATCACTGAGATGTGGTAATAACAGGGTACAAAATATATAGGCATAACAGAGAGCTGGTAGGGGAGTAGCACTATACAGGGCCGGTGCAACCACTAGGTGAACTAGGCAGCTGCCTAGGGCATCAAGTGGTTGGGGGTGCCAAAAAGCACGCTCAGGGGAGGTGGTGGAGCGGAGGTGAGCTGGGGTAGAGGGGTGCGAGAAGGGCCGCGCAGCAAGTAACAGGAGGATGGGGGGAAGGCGCACAGAGGAACCACTCTCTGCCTCAGCTCACCTCCACTCTGCCTCATTCCCTGAGCATGCCGCCCCTTCTGCTTCTCCTCCCCTGCCAGGCTTGCCACGCCAAACAGCTGATTGGCTCCGCAAGCCTGGGAAGCAGGAGAAGTGGAGCGGTGCTGGTGTGCTCAGGGGAGGAGGAGAAGTCGGAGGGGACGGGAGCTGGGGTGGGGAGCTGCTTAGGGTGACCAGATGTCCCAGTTTTATAGGGACAGTCCCGATATTTGGGGCTTTTTAAAATACGGGCTCCTATGACTCCCCACCCCGTCCTGATTTTTTCACACTTGCTGTCTGGTCACCCTAGAGCTGCTGCAGGGCTCCCTGGGTTGGTGGGGGACACAGGGAGCTGCCGCAGGGCTCCCTGGGGAGAAGGAGGGCGTGGGGAGTCAGGCCTAGTGGTCACAGCCAAGGGTCAGGTACCAAGCCAAAGGTCAGAGCTGGAGACAGTGTCAGACGCCAAACTGACTGCCATAGCCAGAGATGGTATGAGGGGCCAAACTGAAGGTTAGGGCTGGAGATAAAGTCAGATGCCAGGTCAGAGCTAGAGACAACATTAGAGATAAGGCAGAGGAGAAGGGACCTGGAGTAGAGCAGGAGACCAGGAACTGGGAGTAGATGGGAGTCTAGGAGGACTAGAACCAGGAGCAGGCAGGAATGCAAGGCTCAGATAAGCAGAAGGAGTCCACAGTAGCAGCCAGCCAGGAATTTCTTCAGTTGTTCAGACAACTTCCTAGTGTTACTTCTTTGTTTATATAAATCAGAGGACAGGATGTTTCCCGCAATTGGAAGCAAGATATTCCTCAGTGTCAGGATATTAGAAACTGGCCCTAAGTTATTAATGCTAAGACTTTATAGCATACCACTTTTATTAAACTTCTGCAGGATATTCTGCAGAAGTTGCTTCAAAGTCACTACTCCCACCAAGTTGTAGTAACCCTTTGCTGAGAAGAGAAAGTAAATGATGATTCTCTCTGTGAATTCTGAGGCACAAAGAATAGAAAACTGTGAAACTGGGAGGTTCTACCTTATAAACTACAAATTAAGTTCTTAGGAGCTGGTCCTTAGCTGTCAAAGTTATTTGGGTTCTGTTTATATTATTAATAAAAATACTGTAAATGAAAGCAGTAAATAAAAATACTGAAATATTTAATAATAAATTAATAAAAATACTATAAATGAAAGTTAATAAATCAAAGCAAGCATCAGGAGAAACTCTGTGTTGGGATCTATATCCTACAGCTTAAGACAGAGAATAATATGTGAAAATTAAATTCTTATCTATGCAACACATTTTTACCTGCATTTTTTTTCTTTTGTACAATGTGTCTGTATAGCATCCCAGTTAAGGTAATATCCTGTTTATAAGACAGAAAAAACCCTGTACTTCAGCTTGGTTTTTACTTATTTGATCACTTTATAGACAAATGATTCAAATATTCCATATTTGGATACAGAGGAATATAAACCATTTGAAGAATGCATTATTCTCATAATTTGCCAGTTAACATTTCTGTTCTTCCTTTCTTGATTTTGTTATGCCACTAGCCCATTTTGACTGAGAACTGTCCCAAGTAAGACCCACTTCACAGTGTCATTTTTTTCTTCTTTTTAGCCTTGGGATTCTCTGAAGTTCACAGAAAATGAAGAAATTCCTTTTTGCTGCTCCTTTATCCAGCCTTAGAACTGTGTATCTATATATGGTATGAAAGGCTCCGGATCTAAAGATAATGAAGGTCACATGACGCAAGAACGGGCCAATTGTACACAGATCTAGGATCCATCAGTGTAAGGTTAATGCGCTCCTTGTTGAAAGCATATAATCATTTTGAAGTATCTTCTTTGTGGTGCCTTTTTTTTAAAGAATGTCAAAAAAAAAGCGCCTAATTTTATGTGCCTTGGAGTAGCTATCTAAGCTTCAGGCAATACAAACGCTGCTATTACTGGGGAGTAAAAGCTCTGCATAATTAACAAACATCATCAGCCTTACAGTTCCTGTAGAATGTAGTAAGTTCCTTGCCTGAAGGCTGCTCTCATCCCAGTAAGTCTGTTTACCCTGTCCAAGATTAGATTAGTTTAATTATTATGAAAAAGGCTGCTAAGATCTTACAGCCTAATTATGCAAATGTTTCTAAATGTTCACAAAAGTAATTTATTTATTTGGAGATAAATGAATCTGTTTTGTCATAAAACAGATTGCAGTCCTGGCAATGTACAAGCAGGGTTATGTGCCCTTAGGCAAATCTTTCACTACAAATATCAGTGGGATCCCTGGATTACAACATTTATAAATACATAAATGTTTTTAGCAGGTTTTTATTGTTTTTGTAAATTAAAGTAATCCCAGAAAGAACTATCACAGGTTTAATATTCATCAACCTTGTTATGAAAACACAGTTTCTCAGCAGAAGCATTTAAAAGATGCTAACAGCTAAAACATTCCTGGTAGACCTATTAAGATGCACCTGTTTTATTATGCTTTGGATCAGCTATCTTCAAAAGTGTTCTTTCCTACTTGTAGAGGCTTTTGCTATTGGAATAAACTGCTCCAGAAAAGTACTTTTATACATAATAAAGTGGACTCTTTTCAAGGCCTAGACGTCAAATCTAACATTAAAAATTCCATTTTATATAAGGAATTTTTAGTTTGGCTTATAAACTTTATTGTGGAATACAGATCTAACTCTTCATATCTGTAAATGAATGGCAAAATATGTACAGCTATACATATAACCGATGCAGAAAACAGTTCTATTTTTAGGTAAGCTTCAGTTTGCATTGCTATTATCATGGAGAAACACATAAATAGCATATTCCCGTCTTTCATGAATTCATATTCAAGTTGGAGGCAGAGCTGTCAAATTTCAGAAAGGTAGGATCTTTAAATCATATGTCTGAGCTACAAGAAAAAATGGTGACCTCAGGATGTCTTACTGTATGGCAATGTGCAGCAGGACAAAAGTGTAATCACCATTATCAAACATCCAGAACTCATGCCATCAAGATTAGTTGTACAAAGCTCAAAGAGTTTCAAAATAAGCCATCTGTAGATAGATGGATACTTCATACAGATATTCACTTGAGATTATATTACTGGCTCTCACACATATCAACTTTGCAGCATGCTTGAGAAAGCTCAAATAGACAAGCTCCTCTGAAATGCCAAGCAAAAGTAAAAAAAAGTTTAATTTGATGTTAATAGCAAACCAGGTAAAAGAGAGTTCACATCTAACTATTACATCTGGGCATATTAAGATATACTAGCCAAGTTCATTTAAACAGTTAATATCAATTTGATGCCTTTCACACACTATGTTTATTTTCCATCCAAGAGTTAACATGATGTACTTTATTAGAAATATATTGCACTAAGAACAATGCAGATTGAATTCTTGATTTGCTTATAAATTAACTGTTATTTAAATAAGCAGAGTAATGGCTCTATATGGAGATTATACCTAGAGTTCTCCTGTGTATTAAATGGAGGATGTGAGCAATGATTCTAACTGGCTGCTATGACATCACCATTATCATGGATATTCAAGACATTAGAAGCGGCTTGCTGTCAGTTAAATGATCATATCGCAAGTGCACCTGCTTTATAATTATTCATTTGGAGCAGGAACATTAACATATTCCTTAAGTCATTTACAGGCAATTTGACTCTACATTAATGATTTTTTCACTCTTTGTAACAAATTAATGAGAGAGATATAAATACATTGGTACCAATGAAACTCCTACTCTTTGTATCATAGTTAGTGTACAACAAAGATCCGTAGGTTGTTTAACTGGCTTCTTTCTATTGTAATTTTGTTGTTTCATAAAAATTATAGTATCTTATAAGATTTATCTTCAAGAAATGTAGCTGTTAATGTACTTTTCCTTCACTAGTGGCAACAAAAATAAGAAAAACTGAAAATACTGGTACTTGGAATTCAGGTTTGTAGACCAAGTTCAAGGGTTTTGAAATGATGAAACTAGCACAAGGGTTGGCACTTATTCAGTTCAATACATAAATATTTCATCCATGGAAAGCTTGGTTCAAATCTGCAGTAGGTCACAAACACAATAAGTCTGGTAATGTTGTTTATGAATTTGATACCCACCGAAGGTAACACTGTGAGAAATAGAGATTGACCCATCCAGTTTCCTGAATTTAATAAACATATTCTAGTCTCTACTCTACTGTCTATTTCATGTGACCCATTGGTAATCTTTGCCCCATGAGTACAAATATTAAATGTCAGGAAGTAATGTTAGGCCTTTTATAAATTTTGGCAGATTGGCTTACAGCATTCTTGCAAAAAAAAACAGCATTAATGCTCTATATTCTGACCTAGCCTTAGCTCTTTACAAAGCACTATACATAATATATTCCAACCAAGAAAGGGTAATCTGAGGAAGCATCAGTGCTAAAATATGCAGGTGCTAAACTAGAGAGGTCCCCCTGAGACTCCATGTGGCATGTGTGCTCCAACACTTGCATCCTGTTTGGCCATCTCTTTTCTGCAGGCAAAAAGTGGTGGCCTTCTGTAATGTTCTGCAATATTGTCATAAACCACTCTCACAAAAATGTTCCCCCTTATGCTGGGGTAAATCCTGTATTCCAGGATTTTGCAGAGAGAGGTGGGGTAAGGAATTGAGGGATCTACTCAATTTCTTGCTGTGTTTTCCTGTTAAAACAGGCGCTCCCCTCACTAACCATAAGCAAAGGAGGAAGGTAGCAACAGTAGGTAAATTAAATTATATGAAGTGCATTTACTGAGCATGTTTATACTTTGCTACTGAAAATGATGCTGACTATGTAACTTGTTGGGCAGGAGGGGGAGGATCTTCTGGGGTGATTTGGCAGTATCCTGAGAGAAATCCATCCACAATTTAAAAAATCATCCTAAACTTCCCTTCAATTTGATGGTAGAATTTTAATAAGAAACTCCCAAGATCACCCGAGAGGCTCCTCCTGCACATTGTAATGGGCCTGAATGTTTCCCCAGCAAAATTAACTACACCATCCCATGGTGAGAATTTCACTAGAGATATTGAAAGTAACCTTAATAAGAGCATCTGCATACTTACTCTGGGAGTTATTATGACATTAACTAATAACTGAAAGAAGGCATGTGCGAGGAGGGGACTTTGGGTGAAACACGTGGCACTTTATGACTAACATGCAAAAGCACTTACAGATTTTTCTGCAATGCTTTCTGCTTTAAACTTCCATTCTGAAATCTTGGCCCCATTAAAGTCATTCAGAATTCTGCCATTCACTTCAATAGGGCCAAAGACATAGGTCAGTGAGAGTGAACCTATGGCATGTGAGAATATTAGTAGCACCATGCTAGTATCCCTATATAATTGTGATTCTATTTCCCTAATTCCATGGAGGAAATTATAACTCCCTCAGTGGAGGAAAACACTTTATAAAAAACTTTAGCTAGACTTACAATGTGCGAAGTGTAAGCTTTTGAAAATTACATCAGAGCAATGAATATTGTCATAATTTCATTTGTGGGGCACAAAAGGGTAAATTATCATTATTACAAGGGTGTCATAAATCAAAAAGATTTAGACTGTGATTCTGAAGAATACTAACTTGCAAATTATGTGGTGTACATATGATAATGACACAGAATAGCACAGAGCCATCATGGTGGAAGAAAACAGAAGTAGAATCCTCTTCCAATGCTCTTCAGGCTATAAAGTCATCACAGCCAGGAAATTCCAATGTAATAATCCTACTATATAATTCCTAAATATTGTTTTAAAATACAGATTACAAGAGACCTTTAATTATGATATTATTAAATTCACTCTGCATTTGGTGAATAATTTATGTCCATAAATTTGTTACATTCATATTATCTACTGGACAAAATGCAAACTGGAAAATGTTGAATTTTACCCAGTTTCATAACAAAACCATTATTTGCCTTATGTTCATGCAAAAATGGTCTAAGAAACCTCACTCTTCAAGTTCTCATACTTTAATGAACCCCAGATATAGAATAGCTGGGCTGAGTTTCACACTTGTAATGCAACCAAGCAAAGTCAGAGTGACCACATGTCCCTGAAAACCAGGAATGTCCCTGTCCCACTGCACCCACTGTTATAGCATTCAAGGTACTCAGGTACCAAAGTGATGAGCCGCACATAAATGCCTGGAGAGAAGAAAGACTGGTAGGTATAAAACCTGGAGAACAGCTCTGTGTAACTTGAATGCTTGTGTCCTTTGCCAACAGAATTGGTCCAATAAAAGAAAAATATTACCTCGATCACCTGGGATCAGCATGGCTACAACACTGTAAACAGATAGACAACGCACAACCATGTCTGTTATGTGTTCTCAATTTACCTTCTCTGACTTCACAAGGTCTCCCAAAGACTCACTGTTGTGCACTAGTCTTCAAAACAGTCTTGTCTGGCACATGTGAAGGATCCTTCCACTGAGCAGTAGCAGATGACAGATTAAGTAGATTTTCCCCCTCCCTTGCACATAGTCAAAACTTTCCTGTGCACACCTCCCTGACCCTGACCAAATAGTGCCCCTCTCACCCTTTCACTTGAGAGTTGTCCCCCTGCTTGCCACTTATAAAATGTCATCACTCCAAGTAATTTTCACATGGTTTGTGGTTTCATTGTGCACATCTTTTTTTGGAACCATTTTGCACATCTATACTTGGAACCATGTACAAGGAAACAGCTTTTTAATGTTTTCTGTAGTCTGGAAGAATTGTACATTTATTCAACTGAATGCTGTAATGGTAAGGGAGAAAATATTATTATCAATTCTTCGTTCACTGCACCATTTCCAGTCTGCTACAAAGCAAATCAAGACATACATTTAATATCTGGATTGTGCACTACAGCAATATGGAGAAAAGAGAAGAAACTGCTGATTATGTAACTCAAGATTGGACAAAAGAACATGCTGATCATGCATACAAGTAACAGCAGCCAAATGTTGAAGTAACATTATTCTCTGCTCACTGCCTTTGTGTGGAAAATTATACATCTGTACAAATGTTACAGGACACTAACTCATGACTGAGGTCTCTCTCTCTCCTTGTAACAGTAAGGCCTATACAAAAAGACATTCAGGAAGATTTTGCTGGTATAAAGTGGGAAATACTACAGCAGTCTTCCACAAGATGGCACTCTGTCTCTCTCTCTGATACGTTTAGCCAGAACATAAAAAATAAACATTCAGGGGAAAAAATAAGAACTATGCAGTTTGGAGAAGTTTCACTGCCTCCAAATGGGAACAGAAATATTTAACTGCATTAGAGCAAGCTTTTTAATAACCAAGGACTACCCAATGTCCTTGGGACATAGAGTAGGAATGGATCTGTGAGTTTGAAATGACTATCAGAAGAACTCTAAGATACAACTGAAGTCCTGGTACTACCTGCCCTGGAAAAATAAGCCTCTTTCCCTTATATACAGACCCTCTGAATTTCTAAAATTTCCAGAAATCACTTTAGTTGGCCTTTTCACATGACATATTAAATCACTATCTTTAGCTGGGAATTTTATATAGGTTAGACTTATTATAAAGAGCTACTTTATGGGCTATGGAACATTTAATTGGACCAGGAGAGTCTAAAATTCATTTGACTAGAATAATTATTCGAAGATTTCACAGTATTCCATTTTCTTGAAAAGGAGCTATGTAACTTACACTGGCTGCGATCTTCCTACACGCAGTTTGTTGTAATTATAGACAGTATACATCATTCTGTATTTTTAGGTCCAAGATTTGAATAGGAAGGTCTTTTAAATTAGTTCCACCAACAGAATTCATGGCAATTTTAATTTAAAAACAAAACAGAAAAACACGACCAAAGCATAGCAATCAAATACCAAGAAGGAGAGAGCAGAACCCACCCTTGTTTTAAGGCTTTGCCTCTTTTACTTTAGAGTGTTTAGAGCCCAAAGAGCACAGTGGCAGACAAAAATGGAATGGGGACTTTTTTCAAGATTCTCTCTTGTCCCAGAGCTCTGGTGCAGAAGGTGAGAGGGAGCTGGTAGGTAGTTAGTTCCAACTCCCCGAGTCTGAGGGCAAGCCCCAGGCCTGACACAAGTTAGAACTGATGCTGTGCTACTCTAAGTTGCATCTTTGACATAACAGATCCTAACACTCCCTCTCACCTGAACATACCTCCTATGCCGAGGGAGGGAAAGTCAGCAGAAGTGGAGATCCAGTACACCAGACAGTTCTCCTACACTAGGGAAATTCTGTGCTACTTGGGAAACTTGAGAATTTTCCAGATTTTGATTTTTTTTCCTGTCCTGAAAATGCCTGAAACTTCAAAAATCTTGCAAATGTCCATGAATTGCTCATTTGAAAAAATTTCAGATGGGTCTTTTGAAACCTTTTGTATTAATAATTCAAATTGTTTCTTTTTTATTTAGATCTTTTCAATCTTTAAACGTTATTAAATATAAATCAATTACAATTTCTAAACAAAAGGTCTGTTCAAATAACAAAAAGAAACTTTGGAGAAAAATCAAAATAAGACATTGAGATAGTTTTGAAACATCTTTTTAATGTTTATTTTTAATTTTTTAAGGAGACATCTGGTCTCCACAAATCCTTTTGTGGGAACATCTTTCTGGGTGTTGCTGAAGAGACACTTTTCAATGAAAAATATTTTGTCAGAAAATTCCCAACCAGCTCCAGTGCAGAGCATTTGCAGCCGGATTATTTCCACTTTACACCTCCTGATTGCTAAAAAGGCCATAAACTCCCAAAGAGAAGCTGGTCTATTATACTTGCACAGGACAGAAACAGACAAAATGCCCAAGATGAATAAGAGAATAGCACTTCATGTTCCTTAAAAAATGTGCAGCATGTACTCCACCCAGCACTGGCCTTCAGTTAGATGGCCTTGGCCACACTCCTATACACAGCAGCACTAGCTTATACCCTATACACGCAAGCATAGCCAGCCTCAGTACTATGGCTTCCTGATCTGTGAGCACACTGGAAAGATGAGGGGTTCAAACTTTCCCTCCTCTCTATCCCCACACAAGAGCAGCCAAAATTTGATCTAAATCCTAAAAGTATTTTGCAAGGAGTTTGGGGAACAATGTCTCTCTTTTCCCCTAACTGCTGCCACATAGCTGCAGGGTGTGGAGAGAACGGGAACACAGAGGCGCACAAAAACTGCAAATCTTGCGTATGATCTCACTGGCACTGGTTTTATGCTGACTTCAGTGGATTTACTCTTATTTTACACCAGTGCAAGATGAGAATCATGCCCATCATGCCTACACATTGTCATGCAGCAACCAGCATAGCACATCACTGCCATGATTACAAACGTCTTCATCTTCCACAATTAGCAGGGATTTGGTTTGCACTCTTATCTCATGTTTCTTTCAGTGATTCTACACAGTTAATACTAAGTGTAAAAGAACAGGACTTTTTTTTTCAGTTTTAATATATCTTGCCAAAGCTAATGTAGACTTTGGCTTTGTTTGCTGCTTCGTGGCTGTCTCAGGTTCCTGGTACATTGGGCAAAACCTACCTCTAGTGCTATCCCATATACCAATTACAGTACAGCCCCTTTGAAGAGCTGACCTTGCCTCAGAAGGTCAGCACTTCAAATAACACTGCTGTTTACTACTTGTCTCCCTATGTAGCAGTGAAGGGCAACAGTGAAAGGAGTTAAATTATGACTTGGCAAGTTGTACAAAGTAACATACCCTACATAATCAGGAATTTCTTTCTCAGTGTAGAAAAGAGAGTAGTGTGATTTTTACTGGATGTAGGTTTAATTTCTATACCAACTGACAAGCTGCAATGGCACATTAACAAAAGAAAAAGAAAGAAAAAGAAAGAAAGAAAGAAAGAAAGAAAGAAAGAAAGAAAGAAAGAAA